>JBAMIH010000084.1:15000-57500 GCA_038501795.1 Pseudopleuronectes americanus | reverse complement strand
TTGTTTTGTTGTTTTTTGTTTTTTGTTTTGTTTTGTTTGTTTTGTTTTTGTTGTTTTTTGTTGTTTTGTTTTGTTTTTTGTTTTGTTTTTGTTGTTTTTTGTGTTTTTTGTTTGTTTTGTTTGTTTTTGTTTTGTTTTTTTGTGTTTTGTTTGTTTTTGTTTTTGTTTGTTTGTTTTTTGTTTTGTTTTTGTTTGTTTTTTTGTTTGTTTGTTGTTTTTTTGTTGTTTTGTTTGTTTGTTTTTTGTTGTTTGTTTTGTTTTTGTTGTTTTTTGTTTTGTTTGTTTGTTTTGTTGTTTTGTTTTTTGTTGTTTTGTTTGTTTGTTGTTTGTGTTTTGTTTTGTTTTTTGTTTGTTGTTTTGTTTTTGTTGTGTTTTTTGTTTTTGTTTGTTGTTTTTTGTTTTGTTTTGTGTTGTTTTTGTTTGTTTTTGTTGTTTTGTTTTTGTTTTGTTTTTGTTTGTTGTTTTTTTTGTTTTGTTGTTTTGTTTGTTTTTTGTTTTTTTGTTTGTTTTGTTTTTTTTTGTGTTGTTTGTTTTTGTTGTTGTTTGTTTGTTTTTTTGTGTTTTTGTTTTTTTTTGTTTGTTTGTTTTGTGTTTTGTTGTTTTTTGTTTGTTTGTTTTGTTTGTTTTTTGTTTGTGTTTTGTTGTTTTGTTGTTGTTTTTTTTGTTGTTTGTTTTTGTTGTTTGTTTTGTTGTTTTTTTTGTGTTTTTTTGTTGTTTTTGTTTGTGTTTTTTGTTTGTTGTTTTGTTGTTTTTGTTGTTGTTTGTTTTGTTGTGTGTGTTTGTTTTTGTTTGTTTTGTTGTTTTTGTGTTTTTGTGTTTTGTTGTTTTTTGTTTTTGTGTTTTGTTTGTTTTGTTTTGTTTGTTTTGTTTTTGTTTTGTTTTTGTTGTTTTTGTTTTGTTTGTTTTTGTTTTTTGTGTGTTTTTGTTTGTTTGTTGTTGTTTTGTTTTGTGTTTTGTTGTTTTTGTTTGTTTTGTTTTTGTTTGTTTTTGTTGTTTGTTTGTTTTGTTGTTTTGTGTTTTTTTTGTTTTGTTGTTTGTTTTTTTGTTTTTGTTTGTTGTTGTTGTTTTTTGTTGTTTTTTGTTTGTTGTTTGTTTTTTTTGTTTTGTTTTTTTGTTTTGTTGTTTTGTGTTTTGTTTGTGTTTTTTTGTGTTTGTGTTTTGTTGTTTGTTTTTGTTTTGTTTGTTGTTTTGTTTGTTTGTTGTTTTGTTGTTGTTTTTTGTTTTGTGTTTTTGTTTTGTGTTTTTGTTTTTTGTTTGTTTTTTTTGTTTTTGTTGTTGTTTGTTTTGTTTTTTGTGTTGTTGTTTGTGTTTGTTTTGTTTGTTTTGTGTTTGTGTTTGTTTTGTTGTTTGTTTTGTTGTTTTTTGTGTTTTGTTGTTTGTGTTTTGTTGTGTTTGTTTTTTTGTTTTGTTGTTTGTTGTTTTGTTTTTTGTTTGTTTTGTTGTGTTTGTTGTTTGTTTTTTTGTTTTGTTTTTGTTTTTGTTGTTTGTTTGTTTGTGTTTTTTGTTTGTTTTTTTGTTGTGTTTTTGTTTTGTTTTTGTGTTGTTGTGTTTTGTTTTGTTTTGTTGTTGTTGTGTTTTTGTTTGTTTTGTTTGTTTTGTTTTGTTTTTGTTGTTTGTGTTTTTGTTTTGTTGTTTGTTTTTGTTGTTTTTGTGTTTTTTTTGTTTTGTTTTGTTGTGTTTTTTTGTTTTGTTTGTTTTTTTGTGTTGTTTTGTTGTTTTTGTTTTTGTTTGTTTTGTTTTGTTGTTTTTGTTTGTTGTGTTTGTTGTTTTTTGTTGTTTGTTTTGTTTTGTTGTTTGTTTGTTGTTTTTTGTTGTTTTGTGTTTTTTTGTTTTGTTGTTTGTTGTTTTTGTGTTTTGTTTTTGTTGTTTGTTTTGTTTGTGTTTTTGTTTTGTTTGTTTGTTTTTTGTGTTTTGTTTTGTGTTTTTGTTTGTTTTGTTTTTTGTTGTTGTTGTTTTTGTTTGTTTGTTTTGTTTTGTTGTTGTTTGTTTTGTTGTTTTTGTTGTGTTTTGTGTTTTGTTTTGTGTTTGTTTTGTGTTTTGTTTGTTTTGTTTTGTTTTTGTTGTTTGTTTGTGTTTTTTTTTGTTGTTTTTGTTGTTTTTTGTGTTTGTTTTTGTGTTGTTTGTTTTTGTTTTGTTTTTTGTTTTGTTTGTTTTTGTTTTTTGTTGTTTGTTGTTTGTGTTTGTTGTTTTTTTGTTGTGTTTTGTTTTTGTTTGTTTGTGTTTTTTGTTGTGTTTTTTGTTTTTGTGTTTTTTGTTGTTGTTTTGTTTGTGTTGTTTGTTTTTGTGTTGTTTTGTTTGTTGTTTTGTTTTGTTGTTTTTGTTTTGTGTTGTGTTTTGTTGTTTGTTTGTTGTTTTGTTTGTTTTGTTTGTTGTTGTTTTTTTTGTGTTGTTTTGTTTGTTTTGTTTTGTGTTTGTTTTGTGTTGTTTTGTTTGTTTTTTGTTTGTTTGTTTTTGTGTTTTTTGTGTTTGTTTGTTTTTGTTTTTGTTGTTGTTGTTTTTGTTTGTTGTTTGTTTTGTGTTGTTTTTGTGTTTGTTTTTGTTGTGTTGTTTTTGTTTGTGTTTTGTGTGTTGTGTTTTGTTTTTTTGTTTTGTTTTGTTTGTTTTTGTTGTTTGTTGTTGTTTTTGTTTGTTTGTTGTTTGTTGTGTTTTGTTTTTTTGTTGTTGTTTGTTTTGTGTTTGTTTGTGTTTTTGTTGTGTTTGTTGTTGTTTGTTTTGTGTTTTTGTTTGTTGTTTTGTTTTTTGTTTTGTTGTTTGTTGTTTGTTTTTTGTTTTTGTTGTTTGTTGTTTTTTGTGTTGTTGTTTTGTTTGTTGTTGTTTTTGTTTGTTGTTTTGTTGTTTGTTTTGTTTGTGTTGTGTTTTGTTGTTTTGTGTTTTTGTTTGTTGTGTTTTTTGTTGTTTGTTGTTTTGTTTGTTTGTTGTTTGTTGTGTGTTGTTGTGTTGTGTTTGTGTTTGTTTGTGTTTGTTGTTTTGTTGTGTTTTTTTGTGTTGTTGTTTTGTTTTTGTTTGTTGTTTTGTTGTTTGTGTTTTTGTTTGTTTTTTGTTTGTTTTGTGTTGTTTTTTGTGTTGTTTTGTTGTTTTTGTGTTTTGTTGTTGTTTTGTTTGTTGTGTTTTTTGTTTTGTTTTGTTGTTTGTTGTTTTTTGTTTTTTGTTTTGTTTGTGTTTGTTTTTTTGTTGTTTGTGTTTGTTTGTTTTGTTTGTTGTTTTGTGTTTGTTGTTGTTGTTGTTTTGTTGTTTGTTTTGTTTTGTGTGTTGTTTTTGTTTGTTGTTTTGTGTTGTTTTGTTTTTTGTTTGTGTTTGTTTGTTTTGTTTGTTGTGTTGTTTGTTTTTTGTTGTGTTTGTGTTGTGTTTTTTGTTGTTGTGTTGTTTTGTTGTTTTGTTGTGTTTGTTTTTTTTGTTTTGTTTGTTGTTTGTTTTTGTTTTTGTTTGTTTTTGTTTGTGTTTTTGTTTGTTGTTTTTTTTGTGTTTTGTTTGTTGTTTTTTGTTTGTTTTGTTGTTTTGTTGTGTTTTGTTTTGTTGTGTTTTTTTTGTTGTGTTTTGTTGTTTGTTTTGTTTTTTGTGTTTGTTTTGTGTTTGTTGTTTTTGTTTGTGTTTTTGTTGTTTTTGTTTTTTGTTTTGTTTGTGTTTGTTTTGTTTTGTGTTGTGTTTTTTGTTTGTTGTTTGTTTGTTTTTTGTTGTTTTTGTTTGTGTTTTGTTGTGTTTGTTGTTTTTTTGTTTTGTTTGTTTGTGTGTTTTTGTTTGTTTGTTGTTGTGTTTGTTGTTTTGTTTGTGTTTTGTTTGTTGTTTTGTTGTGTTTTGTTTTTGTGTTGTTTGTTTTGTTGTGTTTTTGTTTTGTTTTGTTGTTTTTGTTTTGTTGTTTTGTGTGTTTTTTTGGTTTGTGTGTTTGTTTTTTGTTGTTTGTGTTTGTTGTGTTTTGTTTGTTGTTTTGTGTTGTTTGTTTTGTTTTTGTGTTGTTGTTTGTGTTTTGTTTGTTGTTTTTGTTGTTTTTTGTGTTGTTTTTGTTTTGTTGTTTGTTGTGTTTGTGTTGTTTTTGTTGTTGTGTTGTTTGTGTTGTTTGTTTTTTGTTGTTTTGTTGTTTGTTTGTGTTTGTTGTGTTGTTTTGTTTGTGATGTTTTTTTGTTTTGTTGTTGTTGTTTGTGTTTGTTTTTGTTGTGTTTGTTGTTGTTGTTTTGTGTTTTGTTTGTTGTTGTTTTTTGTTGTTTGTTTGTGTTTGTTTGTTGTTGTGTTTTGTTTTGTTTGTTGTTTGTTGTTTGTTGTTTTTGTTGATTGTTTGTTTGTTGTTTTTTTGTTGTTTTGTGTTTGTTGTTGTTTGTTGTGTGTTTTGTTGTGTTTGTGTTTTTTGTTTTGTTTTTGTGTTTGTTGTGTTGTTTTGTTGTTTTGTGTTTGTGTGTTTGTTTTGTGTTTTGTTTTGTGTGTGTTTTTGTTTGTGTTGTTTTGTTTTTGTTGTTGTGTTTTGTTTTGTGTTTTGTTGTGTTGTTTGTTTTGTGTTTGTTTGTTGTTTTGTTTGTGTTTTTTGTTGTTGTTGTTGTTTGTTTGTTGTTTTTTGTGTTGTTTTGTTTTTTGTTTTTTGTTGTGTTGTTGTTTTGTTTTTGTGTTGTTGTTGGTTGTTTTGTTTGTGTTGTTTGTGTTTGTTGTTGTTGTTTTGTTGTTTGTTTTTGTGTTGTTTTGTTGTTGTTTGTTGTTTTGTTTTTGTTGTTTGTGTTGTTTGTTGTTTGTTGTTGTTTTGTTGTTTGTGTTTGTGTTGTTTTGTTGTTTTGTTGTGTTGTTTGTTGTTGTTGTGTTTGTTTTGTGGTTTTTGTTTGTGTTTTTGTGTTTTGTTTTTGTTGTTTGTTTTTGTTTTGTTGTTTTGTGTTGTTTGTTGTGTTTTTTTGTTTTGTGTTTGTTGTTTTGTTGTTTGTTTTTTGTTTGGTTGTTTGTGTTTGTTGTGTTTTGTTTGTTTGTTTTTTGTGTTTTGTTGTTTGTTTTTTGTTTGTTGTTTTGTTGTTGTTTGTTGTTGTGTGTTTGTTTGTTGTTTTGATGTTTTGTGTTGTTTGTGTGTTTGTTGTTTTGTGTTGTTTTTGTGTTGTTTTGTTTTTGTTTGTGTTTTGTTGTTTGTTGTTGTTGTGTTTGTGTTTTTGTTTTGTGTTGTTTTGTTGTGTTGTTTTGTGTTTTTGTGTTTGTTGTGTTTTTTGTTTTGTTTGTGTTTTGTGTTTGTTTTTTGTTGTGTTGTTTGTTTTGTGTTTGTTGTGTTGTTTTGTTTTTTTGATTGTTGTGTTTGTTTGTTGTTTTTTGTGTTTGTTGTTTGTTTTTTGTTGTGTTTGTTGTTTGTGTTTGTTGTTTTGTTGTGTTGTTTGTGTTTTTGTTTGTTGTTGTTTTGTTGTTTGTTGTGTTTTGTTTGTTGTTGTGTTTTTTTGTTTGTGTTGTTTGTTTGTTGTGTTTTGTTGTTTTGTTTTGTTGTTTGTTGTGTTGTTTGTGTTGTTTTTGTTGTGTTGTTTGTGTTTGTTGTTTTTGTGTTGTTGTTGTTGTTTTGTTGTGTTTTTGTTGTTGTGTTTGTTGTTTTGTGTTGTTTTGTTTGTTGTTTTGTGTTTGTGTTGTGTTTTGTTTGTTTGTGTTTTGTGTTGTTTTGTTGTTTGTTTTTGTTGTTGTTTGATGTGTTTTGTTTGTTTGTTTGTGTTGTGTTTGTTGTTGTTTTTTGTGTTTGTTTGTTTTGTTGTTTTTTGTTGTTGTTTGTTTTTGTGTTTGTTGTTGTTTGTGTTTTTTGTGTTTGTGTTTGTGTTTTTTGTTTGTTTGTGTGTTTGTTTTGTTGTGTTTGTTGTTTGTGTTGTTGTGTTGTTTTGGTTTGTGTTTTGTTGTTTTGTTTTGTGTTTGTTGTGTTTGTGTTTTTGATTTGTTTTTGTGTTGTTGTTTGTTGTTTGTTGTTTGTGTTTGTTTTGTGTGTTTGTTTGTTGTGTTTTGTGTTTGTGTTGTTTTTTGTTGTGTTGTTGTTTTGTTTTTGTGTTGTTGTGTGTTTGTTGTTGTTGTTTTGTTTTTTGTGTTGTTGTTGTTTTTGTGTTTTTGTTTGTTTTGTGTTGTTTGTTGTTTGTTTTGTTGGTTTGTTGTTGTTTGTGTTTGTTGTTGTTTTGGTTGTGTTGTTTTGTGTTGTTTTGTTGTTTGTTGTTTTTGTTTGTTTTTGTTGTTGTGATTTTTTGTTGTTTGTTGTTTTTGTTGTTGGTTGTTGTTGTTTGTTGTTTGTGTTTTGTTGTTTGTTGTTGTGTTGTGTTTTTGTTGTTTGTGTGTTTTTGTTTGTTGTGTTGTGTTTGTTGTTTGTTTGTGTTGTTTTTGTGTTTGTGTGTTGTTTTGTTGTTTTGTGTTTGTTGTTTTGTGTTGTTTTTGTTTTTGTGTTTGTTGTGTTTGTGTTTGTTGTGTTTGTGTTGTTTTTTGTTTTGTGTTGTTTTGTTGTTGTGTTGTTTTGTTTTTTGTTGTGTTTTTGTTGTTGTGTTTGTTTGTGTTGTTTGTTTGTTGTGTGTTTGTGTTGTTTTGTGTTTGTTGTTGTGTTTTTTGTTTGTTGTTGTTTTTGTTTGTTTGTTTGTGTGTTTGTTGTTTTGTTTGTGTTGTTTTGTTGTGTTTTGTTTTTGTTGTTTTTGTTTGTTTGTTTTTTGGTTGTGTTTGTGTTTGTTGTGTTGTTTGTGTTGTTGTTTTTTGTTTTGTTTGGTTTGTTTTTGTTTGTTGTTTTTTGTTGTGTTGTTTGTGTGTTGTTTGTTGTGTTTGTGTTGTGTTTTTTTGTGTTGTGTTTTGTTTTTTTGTGTTTTGTTGTTGTGTTGTTGTTTTGTTTGTTTTGTGTTGTTTTTGTTTGTTTTTGTTTTGTTTGTTGTGTTTTGTGTGTTGTTTTGTTTGTTTGTTGTTTTTGTGTTGTGTGTTTGTTGTGTTTTGTTTTGTGTTTTGTTTGTTGTGTTTTGTGTTTTTTGTTGTTTTGTTTGTGTGTTTTGTGTTTTTTGTTGTTGTTTGTTGTGTTTTTGTTTTGTTTGTTTTTTGTGTTTGTTGTGTTTGTTTGTGTGTTTTGTTTTGTGTTGTTTTTGTTTGTGTTTTGTGTTGTTTTGTTGTGTTTGTTGTTTGTTTGTTGTGTGTTTTGTTGTTTTGGTTTTGTTGTTTGTTTTTGTTGTTGTTTTGTTTTTTGTGTTTGTTGTTTGTGTGTTGTGTTTTGTTGTTGTTTTTGTTTTGTTTGTTTTGTTGTTTTGTTTGTGTTGTTTTGTTTGTTGTTGTGTTTGTTTGTTGTTTTTGTTGTTTGTGTTTTGTGTTTTTTTGTTGTTTTGTTGTTTTTTGTTTTGTGTTTGTTTTGTTGTTTTGTTTTTGTTTGTGTTTTGTTGTTTGTTGTTTGTGTTTGTTTTTTTGTTGTGTTGTTTGTGTTTTGTGTTGTTGTTTTGTTGTGTTTTGTTTTGTTGTGTTTGTTTTGTTGTTTGTTTTTTGTTGTGTTGTTTTTGTTTGTTGTTGTGTTGTTTTGTTTTTGTTTGTTTTTGTTGTTTGTGTTGTTTTGTGTTTTTGTTTGTTGTTGTTTTTGTTGTTTGTTTGTGTGTGTTTGTTTTGTTTTGTGTTTGTTTTTGTTTTGTTTGTTTTTTTTGTGTGTTTGTGTGTTTTTTGTTTTGTTTGTTGTTGTTTTTTGTGTTTTGTTTGTTGTTGTTTGTTTTGTGTTTTGTGTTGTGTTTTGTTTTGTGTTTTTGTTGTTTGTTTGTGTTTGTTGTTTGTGTTGTTTTTGTGTTTTGTGTTGTGTGTTGTTTTTGTGTTGTTTGTTTGTGTTTTTGTTTTGTTTGTTTTGTTGTTGTTTTGTTTGTGTTTGTTTGTGTTGTTTTTGTTGTTTTGTGTTGTTGTTTTTGTGTTGTTTGTGTTTTGTTGTTTTGTTTTTGTGTTGTTTGTGTTGTTTGTTTTTTGTTGTTTGTTTGTGTTGTGTTTTTGTGTTGTGTGTTTTTGTTGTTTTGTTTGTGTTGTGTTTGTTTTGTTGTGTTGTTGTTTGTTTTTTGTTGTTGTTTTGTTTTGTGTTGTTTGTTTGTTGTTTTGTTTGTTTGTTTTGTTTTTGTTTTGTTGTTTGTGTTTGTTGTTTTGTTGTTGTTTGTTGTTTTTGTTTGTGTTTGTTGTTTGTTTTGTTTGTTGTTTTGTGTTTTTTTTGTTGTGTTTGTTGTTTTGTTTGTTGTTTTGTTGTTTGTTTTGTGTTTTGTGTTTGTTTTGTTGTTTTGTTTGTTGGTGTTTTTTTGTTGTTTTTGTTTGTGTTGTTTTGTTGTTTTTTTGTTGTTTGTTGTTGTTGTGTTTTTTGTTTTTTTTGTGTTGTGTTTTGTTTTTGTTTGTTGTTGTTTTTGTTTGTGTTTTTGTTTTTGTTTGTTGTGTTTTGTTTGTTTTGTGTGTTTTTGTTTTTGTTTGTGTTTTTTGTTGTTTGTTTTGTTTTGTTTTTGTTGTTGTTTTGTTTTGTGTTGTGTTTGTGTTTTTGTTTGTGTTTTGTGTTTTGTTGTTGTTTGTGTTTTTTTTGTGTTGTTTGTTGTTTTGTTTTTTGTTGTGTTTTGTTTTGTTTTTTGTTGTTTGTTGTTTTTGTTTGTTGTTTTGTTGTGTTTTGTTGTTGTGTTTTGTTTGTTGTTTGTTTTGTTGTGTGTTTTGTTTTTTGTTGTTGTTGTTTGTTTTTTGTTTTGTTGTTTGTTTTTTTGTGTTTTTGTTTTGTTGTTTTGTGTTGTTTTTTGTTTTTGTGTTTGTTTTTGTTGTTTTGTGTTGTTGTTTGTTTTTGTGTTTTTGTTGTTGTGTTGTTTGTTTGTGTTTGTTGTTTTTTTGTTTGTTTGTTTGTTGTGTGTTTGTTTTTGTTTTTGTGTTTGTTGTTTGTTTGTTGTTTTGTTTTTGTTGTGTTTTTGTTTGTTTTTTGTTTTGTTTGTGTTTTGTTGTTGTTTGTTTGTTTGTTTGTTTTGTGTTTGTTTTGTGTTGTTTGTTTTTGTTTTGTTGTTTTTTTTGTGTTTTTGTTGTGTTTTTGTTTTTTTGTTTGTTTTGTTTTTGTTTGTTTTGTGTTTTGTTTTGTTTGTTTGTTTGTGTTTTGTTGTTGTTTTGTTGTTTTTTTGTTTTGTGTTGTGTTTTTGTTTGTTTTGTTTTGTTTTTGTTGTTTGTGTTTTTTTGTTTGTTTTGTTGTTTGTTTTGTGTTTTGTTTTTGTTGTTTTTTGTGTTGTGTTTTTTTGTTGTTTTGTGTTTTGTTTTTGTTTGTGTGTTTTTGTTGTTTGTTGTTTTGTTTGTTGTTTTGTTTTGTTTGTTGTTTTTTGTGTTGTTTGTTTTGTTGTTTTGTTTTGTTGTGTTTTGTTTTTTGTTGTTGTGTTGTTTTTGTTTGTTGTTTGTTTTGTGTTTTGTTGTTTTTTTGTTTTGTTTTTTTTTGTTTGTTTGTTTTTGTTTGTTTTTTGTGTTGTTTTGTTTTTGTGTTTTGTGTTTGTTTTTGTTGTTTTGTTGTTTTTGTTTTGTTTGTTTGTTTGTTGTTTTGTTTTTTTGTTTTGTTTTTGTTTTGTGTTTTGTTGTTTGTTTTGTTTTTGTTTTTTTGTGTTGTTGTTTTGTTGTTTTGTTTGTTTTTTTGTTTTTTGTGTTGTTTTGTTTTTTGTTTTGTTGTTTTTGTTTGTGTTTTTGTTGTTTTTTGTTTTTGTTGTGTTTTGTTTGTTTTGTTTTTGTTTTTTTTGTTGTTTTTTGTTTTGTTGTTTGTTGTTTTTTGTTTGTTGTTTTTTGTTTGTTGTTTTGTTTTTGTTGTGTTTTTTTTTGTTTTTGTTGTTTTGTTTGTTTTTTTTTGTTTTGTTGTTTTTTTGTTTTGTTGTTTTTGTTGTTTTTGTTGTTTGTTGTTTGTTTGTTTTTGTTTTTGTTTTTGTTGTTTGTTTTTGTGTTTTGTTGTTTGTTTTTGTTTTGTTTGTGTTGTTTTGTGTTTTTGTTTTGTTTTTGTTTTGTTGTTTTTTTTGTGTTGTTTTTTTGTTTTGTTTTTGTTTTGTGTTTTTTGTTTGTGTTGTTTTGTTTTGTTTTGTTTGTTTTGTTTTTTGTTTTGTGTTTTGTTTTTGTTTGTGTTTTTGTGTTTGTTTTGTTTTTTGTGTTGTTTGTTTGTTTTGTGTTTGTTTTGTTTTTTGTTTTTGTTGTTTTGTTTTTTTTTGTTGTGTTTTTGTGTTTTGTTTTTGTTTTTTTTTGTTTGTTGTTTTGTGTTTTTGTGTTTTGTTTTTGTTTGTGTTTGTTGTTTTTTGTGTTGTTTTTGTTTTGTTTTTGTTTGTTTGTTTTGTTTTGTGTTTTTGTGTTGTTTTGTTTTTGTTTTTTTTGTTTTTGTTGTTTTTGTTTTTTTGTTGTTGTTTTGTGTTTGTTTTTGTTGTTTGTTTTTGTTTGTTTTTTGTTGTTTGTTTGTTTTGTGTTTTGTTTTGTTTTTTTTGTTTGTTGTTGTGTTGTTTTTTTGTGTTTGTTGTTGTTTTTGTTTGTTTTGTTTTTTTTGTTGTTTGTTTTTTGTTTTTTGTTTTGTTTTTTTTGTGTTGTTTTTGTTGTTTTTGTTGTTTGTTTTTGTTGTTTTTTGTTGTTTTTGTTTTGTTTGTTTGTTTTTTGTTGTTTGTTTTGTTGTGTGTTTTTGTTGTTTTTGTTTGTTTGTTGTGTTTTGTTGTTTGTGTTTTTTGTTTGTGTTGTTGTTTTTTGTTGTTTTTTTGTTTGTTTTTGTTTTTGTTTTGTTTGTTTTTGTTGTGTTGTTTTTTTTTGTTTGTTTTTTGTTGTTGTTTGTTGTTTTTGTTTTTTTGTGTTTTGTTTTGTTTTTGTTTTTGTTTTTGTTTTTTGTTGTTTGTTTTTGTTGTTTGTTTTTTTGTTTTGTTTTGTTGTTGTTTGTGTTTTTGTTTGTTTTTTGTTGTTTTTTTTGTTTTTGTTTGTTGTTTGTTTTTGTTTTTGTTTGTGTTTGTTGTTTTTGTTTTTGTTGTTTGTTGTTTTGTTTTTTTGTTTTTGTTTTGTTTGTTTTTGTGTTTGTTTGTTGTTTTTTTTGTGTTTGTTTTGTTTTTTTGTTTGTTTTTTGTGTTGTTTGTTTTTTGTTGTTTTGTTGTTTTTTGTGTTTTGTTTGTTGTGTTTTGTTTTTTGTTTGTTTTTTTGTTTTGTTTTTGTTTTTTGTTGTTTGTTTTGTTTTTGTTTGTTTTTTGTTTGTTTTTGTTTTTGTTTTTTGTTGTTTTTTTTTGTTGTTGTTTTGTTGTTGTTGTTTTGTTGTTTTTTTTGTTTTGTGTTGTTTGTTTTTGTTGTTTTGTTTTTTGTGTTTGTGTTTTTGTTTGTTTTGTTTTGTTTGTTTTGTTTTTTGTTTTGTTTTGTTGTTTTTTTGTTTTTGTGTTGTTTTTTTTTGTTTGTTGTTTTGTTTTTTTGTTTGTTGTTTTTTGTTTGTTGTTTTGTTTTTGTTGTTTGTTTTTGTTTGTTGTTTGTTTTGTTTTGTGTTTGTTTTTGTTTTTTGTGTTTTTGTTTTTGTTTTTGTGTTGTTTTTGTTTTGTTTTTGTTTGTTTTGTTTTGTTTTGTTTGTTTTTTGTTGTTTTTTGTTGTGTTGTTTTTTGTGTTTTGTTTGTTGTTTGTTTGTTTTTGTTTGTTGTTTTTTTTGTTGTTTTGTTGTTTTTGTTTGTTTTGTTTGTTGTGTTTGTTTTTTGTTTTTTTTGTTTTTGTTTTTGTTTGTGTTTTTGTTGTTTGTTTTGTTTGTTTTGTTTTTTTTGTTTGTGTTTTTTGTTGTTTTTGTTGTTTTGTTTGTTTTTTGTTTTGTTTTTGTTGTTGTTTTTTGTGTTTTTGTTTTTTGTTTTTGTGTTTTGTTTTTTGTTTTGTTTGTTTTTGTTGTGTTTGTTTTTTTGTGTTGTTTGTTTGTTTTTTTTGTTTTGTGTTTTTTTGTTTTGTTTGTTTGTTTGTTTTTTGTTTTGTGTTGTTTTGTTTTTGTTTTGTTTGTGTTGTTGTTTGTTTTTTGTTTTTGTGTTGTTTTTTTTTGTTGTTTTTTGTTTGTTTGTTTTTTGTTTTGTTTTTGTGTTTTGTTTTTTGTTTGTGTTGTGTTGTTTTGTTTTTTGTTTGTTTTTGTTTGTTTGTTTTGTTTTTTTGTTGTTTTGTTTTTGTTTGTTGTTTTGTTTGTTTTTTGTGTTTTTTTGTTTGTGTTTTGTTTTGTGTTTTTGTTGTTTGTTTTGTTGTGTTTTTTGTTGTTTTGTTTGTGTTGTTTTTGTTTTTGTTGTTTTTGTTGTTGTTTTTTTTTGTTTGTGTTTGTTTTGTGTTTGTGTTTGTTGTTTTGTTTTTGTTGTTTTGTTGTTTTGTTTTTTGTTTGTTTTGTTTGTTTTTTGTTGTTTTTGTGTTTGTTTGTTGTTTTTTGTTTTGTTTTGTGTTGTTTTGTTTGTTTTTTGTTGTGTGTTTTTGTTTGTTTTTGTTTTTGTTGTTTGTTTTGTGTTTTGTTTTTGTTTTGTTGTTTTTTGTTTTTGTTGTTTGTTTTTGTGTTTGTTTTTGTTTTTTGTTTGTTGTTTGTTGTTTGTTTTTGTTTTTGTTTTTGTTGTTTTTTTTTGTGTTTTGTTGTTTTGTTTTGTTTTTGTTTTTTGTTTTTGTTTTTTGTTTTTGTTGTTTTGTTTTGTTTGTTGTGTTTGTTTGTTTTGTGTTGTTTTTGTTTTGTGTTTGTTTTGTTTTTGTTTGTTGTTTGTTTGTTTTGTTGTGTTTTTGTTTTTTGTTGTTGTGTTTTGTTTTTGTTTTTTTGTTTTTTGTTGTGTTGTGTTTTGTTGTTTGTTTTGTTTTTTGTTTGTTTTTGTTGTTTGTTTGTTTTTGTTTTTGTTTGTTTGTTGTGTTTTTTTGTTGTTTGTTTGTTTTGTGTTTGTTTTTTGTTGTTTTTGTTTTTTTGTTTGTTTGTTGTTTTTTGTTTGTTTTGTTTTTTGTTGTTTTGTTTGTTTTGTTTTTTTGTTGTTTGTTGTTTGTTTTTTGTTGTTGTTTTTGTTTGTTTTTGTTTGTTTTTGTTTGTTGTGTGTTGTTTTTGTTTTTGTTTTGTGTTGTTGTTTTGTTGTTTTGTTGTTTGTTTTGTTTTTGTGTTTTGTTGTTTGTTGTTTGTTTTTGTTTTTTTGTTTTTTGTTGTGTTTTGTTTGTTTTTGTTGTGTTTTGTTTGTTGTTTTTGTTTTTTTGTTGTTTGTTTTGTTTTTGTGTTTGTTTTTGTTTGTTTTGTTTTGTTTTGTTGTTGTTTTGTTTTTGTTTTTTTGTGTTGTGTTGTTTTTTTTTGTTGTTTTGTTTTGTTTGTTTTGTTTTTTTGTTTGTTTTGTTTTTGTTTTTTGTGTTTGTTGTTTTGTTTTTGTTGTTTGTTTTTGTTGTTTTTTTGTTTGTTTTTTGTGTTTTGTTTTGTTGTTTTGTTTTTTGTTTGTTTTGTTTTTGTTTGTGTTTTGTTGTTTTGTTTTTGTTTGTTTGTTGTTTGTTTGTTTGTTTTTGTTTGTTTTGTTTGTTTTGTTTGTTGTTTTTGTTTTTGTTTGTTTTGTTGTTTTGTTTTGTTGTTTGTGTTTTTGTTTGTTTTGTTGTTTGTTTGTTTTGTTGTTTTGTTTGTTTTTGTTGTTTTGTTTGTTTTTGTTTGTTTTTTTGTTTGTTTTTGTTTTTTGTGTTTGTTTTGTTTGTTTTTTTTTGTTGTTTTTGTTTGTTTTTGTTGTTTTTGTTTTGTTGTTTTTTTGTTTGTTTGTTTTTTGTTTTGTTGTTTTGTTTTTTGTTGTTTTTGTTTTTGTTTGTTTTTTGTTTGTTTGTTGTTTTGTTTTTTTGTTGTGTTTGTTTTGTTTTTTGTTTTTTGTTGTTTTGTTTTTTTGTGTTGTTTTGTTTGTTTTTTTTGTTTGTTTTGTTTGTGTTGTTTTTGTTGTTTTTTGTTGTTTGTTTTTGTTTTTTGTTGTGTTGTTTGTTTGTTGTTTTGTTTTTTGTTTTGTTTGTTTTGTGTTTTTGTGTTTGTTTTGTTGTGTTTTTGTTTGTTTGTTTTGTTTGTTTGTTTTGTTTGTTGTTTTGTTTTTGTGTTTGTTTTTTGTTTGTTTGTGTTTTGTTTTGTGTTTTGTTTTTGTTTTGTTTGTTTTGTTTTTTTGTTGTGTTTTTGTGTTTGTTGTTTTTGTTGTTTTGTTTTTTGTTGTTTGTTTTGTTTGTTGTGTTTTTGTTGTTTGTTGTTGTTTTTGTTTTGTTTGTTGTTTTTTGTTGTTTTTGTGTTTGTTGTTTTGTTTTTGTTTGTTTTTGTTGTTTGTTTTGTTTTTTGTTTTTGTGTTGTTTTGTTGTTTTGTTGTTGTTTTTTTTTGTTTTGTTTTTGTTTTTGTTTTGTTTTTGTTTGTTTTTTTGTTGTTGTTTTGTTTTTGTTTGTTTGTTTGTGTTTTTTGTTTTTGTTGTTTTGTTTTGTGTTTGTTTTTGTTTTGTTGTTTTTTGTTTTGTTGTTTTTTTGTTTGTTTTTGTTTGTTGTTTTGTTTTGTTTTTTTGTTGTTGTTGTTGTTGTTTTGTGTTTGTTTTGTTTTTGTTGTTTTTGTTGTGTTTGTTGTTTTGTGTTTGTTGTTTTTTGTTGTTGTTTTGTTTTTGTTGTTTTGTTTTTGTTTTTTTGTTTTGTTTGTTTTTGTGTTTTGTTTGTTTTGTTTTTTGTGTTGTGTTTTTTGTTTTTTGTTGTGTTGTTTTTGTTTTGTTTGTTTTGTTTTTTGTTTTTGTTTTGTTTTTTGTTTTGTTTTGTTGTTTTTGTTTGTTTTGTTTGTTGTTTTTGTTTTTGTTTGTTTTTTTGTTGTTTTGTTTTTTGTTTTGTTGTTTGTTGTTTTGTTTTTTTGTGTTTGTTTTGTTTTGTTTTTTTGTGTTTTGTTTTTGTGTTTTGTTGTGTTTGTTTTGTTTTGTTTGTTTGTTTTTTGTTGTTGTGTTTTTTGTTGTTTGTTTTTTGTGTTTTGTTGTTTTGTTTGTTTTTGTTTGATTTTGTTGTGTTTGTTTTGTTGTGTTTTTTTGTTTTTGTTGTTTTGTTGTTTGTTTTGTTGTTGTGTTTTTGTTGTTTGTTGTTTGTTTGTGTTTGTTTTTGTTTTGTTGTTTTGTTTGTTTTTGTGTTTGTTTTGTTGTTTGTTGTGTGTGTTTTGTTTTGTTTTTTTGTTGTTTGTGTTTTGTTGTTTTTGTGTTTTGTTGTGTTGTTTTGTTGTTTGTTGTTTTTTGTGTTTGTTTTTGTTGTGTTTGTTTTGTTTGTTTTTGTTGTGTTTGTTTTGTTGTTTTTGTTTTGTTTTTGTTGTTTTTTTGTTTTGTGTTGTGTTTGTTTTGTTGTTTTGTTTTTTTTGTTTGTGTTTTGTTTTGTTTTGTTGTTGTGTTTTTTGTTGTTTGTTTTGTTTGTTTTTGTTGTTGTTTGTTTGTTGTTTTGTTTTGTTTTGTTTGTTTTGTGTTTTGTTGTTTTTGTTTTGTTGTTTTGTTTTGTTGTTTGTTGTTTTGTTGTTTGTGTTTTTGTTTGTTTTGTTTTTGTTTTGTTTTTGTTTGTGTTTGTTTTTTGTTTGTGTTTGTGTTTTTTGTTGTTTTTGTTGTTTTGTTGTGTTGTGTTGTTTTGTGTTTTTGTTTTGTTTTGTGTTGTTTGTTGTGTTTGTTTTGTTGTTTTTGTTTGTTTTTTGTTTTGTTGTGTTTTGTTTTTTTGTTTTGTGTTTTTGTTTTGTTTGTTGTTTTTTTGTTGTTGTTGTTTGTGTTTTTTTGTTTTGTTGTTTTTTGTTTTGTTTGTTTTGTTTTTGTTGTTTGTTTTTTGTGTTGTTTTGTGTTTTGTGTTGTTTTGTGTTTTTGTTTGTTTTGTTTGTTTTTGTTTGTTTTTGTTGTGTTTGTTTTGTTTTTTTTTGTTTTTGTTGTTTGTTGTTTGTTGTTTTGTTTGTTGTTTTTGTTGTTTTGTTTGTTGTTTTGTGTTGTTTGTTGTTTTTTTGTTTGTTGTTTGTGTTTTGTTTTTTTGTTTGTTGTTTTGTTTGTTTTTGTTTGTGTTGTTTTGTTTTTGTTGTTTGTTGTTTTTTTGTGTTTGTTGTTTTTGTTTGTTGTTTTGTTTTGTTTTGTTTTTGTTTTTGTTGTGTTGTTTTGTTGTTTGTTTTTGTTTTGTGTTGTTTTTTGTTTTGTGTTTTTGTTGTTTGTTGTTTGTTTGTTGTTTTGTTTTTTTGTGTTTGTTTTTGTGTTTGTTGTTGTTTGTTTTGTTTTTGTGTTGTTTGTTTTTGTGTTGTTGTTTTGTTTGTTTTGTTTGTTTTTTGTTTGTGTTTGTTGTGTTTGTTTGTTTGTTTGTTTTTGTGTTTGTTTGTTTTGTTGTTTGTTTTGTTGTTTTTTGTTGTGTTTGTGTTTGTTGTTTTTGTTTTGTTTTGTTGTTTTTGTTTGTGTTTGTTGTTTGTTTGTGTTGTTTTTGTTGTTTTGTTTGTTTTGTTGTTTTGTTTGTTTTTGTGTTTTGTTTTTGTGTTGTTTGTTTTTGTTTTTTTGTTGTGTTTGTTGTTTTTTGTTTTGTTTTTGTGTTGTTTTGTTTGTTTTTTGTTTTGTTGTGTTTGTTTTGTTGTTTGTTTTTTTTTGTTTGTGTTTTGTTTTTTGTTTTGTTGTTTTTGTGTTTTTGTTGTTTTGTGTTTGTTTGTTTGTTTGTGTTTGTTGTTTTTGTGTTTGTTGTGTTGTTTTGTGTTGTTTTTGTTTTGTTTGTTTTGTTTTGTTGTTTTTTGTTTTGTTTGTTTGTTGTGTTTTGTTTGTTTTGTTGTTTGTTTTGTTGTGTTGTTTTGTGTTTGTTTGTTTTTGTTTTGTGTTTTTTTTTGTTTTTTTGTTGTTGTTGTTTTGTTTTGTTGTGTTGTTGTTTTGTTGTTGTTTGTGTTGTTGTTTTGTTTGTTTGTTGTTGTTTGTGTTTGTTTTGTTGTGTTTTTTGTGTTGTTGTTTTTGTTTGTTTTGTTGTTGTTGTTTTTGTTGTGTTGTGTTGTTGTGTTGTTTTGTTGTTTGTTTGTTGTTTTGTTTGTGTTGTTGTTTTTGTGTTTTGTTTTTGTTGTTTTTTGTTTTGATGTGTTGTGTTGTTTGTGTTTTTGTTGTTGTTGTGTTGTGTTTTTGTGTTGTTTGTGTTTTGTTTGTTTTTTTGTTTGTTTTGTTGTTGTTTGTGTTGTTGTTTTGTTGTTTGTTTTTGTGTTGTGTTTTGTTGTTTGTGTTTGTTGTTTGTTTGTTGTGTGTTTGTTTTGTTGTTGTTTTTGTTTTGTTTGATTTTTGTTGTTTGTGTTTTGTTGTTTGTGTTTTGTGTTTTTTTTTGTGTTGTTTGTGTTGTTTTGTTTGTTTTGTGTTTGTTGTGTGTTTGTGTTGTTTGTTGTTGTGTTTGTTTTTGTGTTTGTTGTGTTTTTGTTGTTGTTTTGTTTTGTGTTGTTTGTTGTTTGTTTTTTGTTTGTTGTTTTGTGTTGTTTTTGTGTTGTGTTTTGTTGTTTTTGTTTGTGTTGTTGTTTTTTGTGTTTGTTGTGTTTTGTTGTTTTGTTTTTGTGTTTGTTTTGTTGTTTGTGTTTTTGTGTTGTGTTGTTTTTGTTTTGTTTGTGTTGTTTGTGTTTTTGTTGTTTGTTTTGTTTTTGTTGTGTTGTTTTTGTGTTTGTGTTGTTTGTTTGTTTTGTTTTGTGTTGTTTGTTGTGTTTGTTTTTGTGTTTGTTTTGTGTTGTTTTTGTTTGTTTTTTGTTGTTTGTTGTTTTTTTGTGTTGTTTGTTGTTGTTTGTTGTTTTGTGATTTTTGTTTTTGTTTGTGTGTTGTTTTGTTTGTTTGTTGTTTTGTTTTGTGTTTGTTGTTGTTTGTTTGTGTTGTTTTGTTTTGTGTTTGTTTGTTGTTTTTGTTGTTTTTTGTGTTGTTTGTGTTTGTGTTTTGTGTTGTTTTTGTGTTGTTGTTTTGTTTTGTTTTTGTTGTGTTTTTGTTGTTGTGTTTTGTTTGTTGTGTGTTTTGTTTGTTTGTGTTGTTTTTGTTGTTTTGTTGTTTGTTTGTGTGTGTTTTTGTTTGTTGTGTTGTTTTTTGTGTTTGTTTGTTTGTGTTGTTTTTGTTTGTTGTTTTGTGTTTGTTGTTTTGTTTTTGTGTTGTTTGTTTGTGTTTTTGTTGTGTTGTTGATTGTGTTTTGGTTGTGATTTTGTTTTTTGTGTTTTGTGTTGTTTGTTTGTTTTGTTGTTTGTTGTTTGTTGTTTTGTTTTTGGTTGTTGTTTTTGTTTTTTGTTGTTGTTTGTTTGTTGTTTGTGTTGTTTTGTTGTTTTTGTTTTTTGTTGTGTTTTTGTTTGTGTTGTTTGTTTGTGTGTTTTGTGTTTGTTTGTTTTGTTGTGTTTTTGTTTTGTTTGTGTTTGTTGTTGATTTGTGTTGTTTTTGTTTTGTTTTTGTGTTTTGTTGTGTTTTGATTTGTTTTGTGTGTTGTGTTTTGTTGTTTGTTTGTTTGTTTTGTTTTTGTTTGTGTTGTGTTTGTGTTTTTGTTGTTTGTTTGTTGTTTTGTTGTTGTTTGTTTTGTTGTTTGTGTTGTGTGTTTGTTTTTTGTTGTGTGTTTTGTTTGTTGTTGTGTTTTGTTTGTTTGTGTGTTTTTTGTTTGTTGTTTGTTTTGTTGTGTTGTTGTTTTGTTTTGTTGTTTGTGTTTGTTGTTTGTTTTGTGTTGTTTGTGTTTTTTTTTGTTGTGTTTTTTGTGTTTGTGTTGTTTGTTTGTTGTTGTTTTGTTTGTTGTTTGTTTGTGTTTGTTGTTTTTGTTGTTTTGTTGTTTGTGTTGTTTGTTTGTTTTTGTTTGTGTTTGTTTGTTTTGTTTTGTTTGTTTGTTTGTGTGTTTTTGTTTGTGTTGTTGTTTTGTTTTGTGTTTGTGTTTTGTTTGTGTTTTTGTTTGTGTTTGTTGTTTGTTTGTTTTTGTGTTTGTGTTTGTTTGTTGTGTTTGTTGTTTTGTTTTGTTGTTTGTTTTTGTTTTGTTGTTGTGTTTGTTGTTTTGTGATTTTGTTGTTTGTGTTTTTGTTTGTTGTTTTGTTTGTGTTTTTGTGTTGTTTGTTTTGTTGTGTTGTTTTTTGTGTTGTTTTTTGATTTGTTGTTTGTTTTTGTGTTGTTTTGTTGTTTTGTGTTGTTTTGTTGTTGTTTTTGTTTGTTTGTTTTGTTTTTTGTTTTTTGTTTTGTGTTTTGTTTTGTTGTTTTTGTTTTTGTTGTGTTTTTTTTGTTGTTTGTTTTTGTTTGTTGTTTTTGTTTTGTTTTGTTTGTTTTTTTTGTTTGTTGTTTTGTTTGTGTTGTTTTTGTTTTGTTTGTGTTTTGTTTTTGTTTGTTTTTTTGTTTGTTGTTTGTTTTGTGTTTTGTTTGTTTGTTTTGTTGTTGTTTTTGTGTTTGTTTGTTTGTTTTTGTGTTGTTTTTTTTTGTTTGTTGTTTTGTTTTTGTGTGTTTTTGTTTGTTGTTTTTGTTTGTTTTTTTTGTTTTGTTGTTGTTTTTTGTGTTTGTTTTGTTTTTTGTTTTTTGTTGTTTTGTTGTTTTTGTTTTTTGTTTTGTTTTTGTGTTGTTTGTTTTGTTTGTTTTGTGTTGTGTTGTTTTTTTGTTGTTGTTGTTTGTTTTTTGTTTGTTGTTTTGTTTGTTTTTGTGTTTTTTGTTTGTTTGTTTTGTTGTTTTTTGTTTGTTGTTTGTTTGTTTTTGTTTGTGTTTTGTTGTTTTTGTTTTTGTGTGTTTTGTTTTGTTTTTGTTGTTTGTTGTTTGTGTTTTTTTGTGTTTGTTTTTGTTGTTTTTTGTTTTTTGTTTTTGTTGTTGTGTTTGTTTTGTGTTTTTTGTTGTTGTTGTTTTTTTGTTGTTTTGTTTTTGTGTTTTGTTGTTTGTTTTTGTTGTTTGTTTTGTTGTTTTTGTGTTGTTTGTTTTTTGTGTTGTTTTTTTTGTTTTGTTTGTTGTTTTTGTTTGTTTTGTTTTTGTGTTTGTTTTTTTGTTGTGTTGTTTTGTTTTGTTGTTGTTTTTTGTTTTTGTGTTGTTTTTGTGTTGTTGTTTTTGTTTTTTGTTTGTGTTTTGTTTTTGTTTGTTGTTTTGTTGTTTTTGTTTTTTGTTTGTGTTGTTTTTTGTTGTTTTTTGTTGTTTTGTTTTGTTTTTTGTTTGTTTTGTGTTTTGTTGTTTTTTGTTTTGTTGTGTTTTGTTTTGTTTTGTTTTGTTTGTTTTTTTGTTGTTTTGTTTGTGTTTTGTTTTTGTTTGTTTTTGTTGTTGTTTTTGTTTGTTTTGTTTGTTGTTTTTGTTGTTTTTTGTGTTTTGTGTTGTTTGTTTTTGTTTTGTTGTTTGTTGTTTTGTGTTTTTGTTGTTTTGTTTTTTTGTTGTTTGTTTTTTGTTGTTTGTTTTTTGTTGTGTTGTTTGTTTTGTTTGTTTTGTTGTTTGTGTTGTTTGTTTGTTTTGTTGTTGTTTTGTTGTTTTGTTTTTTGTTGTTTTTTTGTTTTGTTTTGTTTGTTTTGTGTTTGTTTTTGTTTTGTTTGTTGTTTGTTTGTTTTTGTTTGTTTTGTTTTTTGGTTGTGTTTTGTTGTTGTTGTTTTTTGTTTTGTGTTGTTTGTTTGTTTTTGTTTTTGTTTGTGTTGTTTTTTGTTTTTTTGTGTTTTGTTTTTGTGTTTGTGTGTTTGTTTTTTTGTTTGTTGTTGTTTTTGTTTGTTTGTTTTGTTTTTGTGTTTGTTTGTTGTTTTTGTGTTTGTTGTTTTGTTTGTTGTTTTGTTTGTTTTGTGTTTGTTTGTTTGTTTTTTGTTTTTGTTGTTTTTGTTTGTGTTTTTGTTGTTTGTTGTTGTTTTGTTTGTGTGTTTGTTTTGTTTGTTTTTTGTTGTTTGTGTTTGTTTTTGTTGTTTTGTGTTTTGTTTGTTTTTGTTGTTTGTTTTGTTTGTGTTTTTGTTGTTTGTTTTTGTTTTGTTTTTGTTGTTTGTTTTTGTTGTTTGTTGTTGTGTTGTGTTTTTTGTGTTTTGTTTTGTTTGTGTTGTTGTTTTTTGTTGTTTGTGTTTGTTTTGTTTTGTTTGTTGTTTGTTTGTTTGTTTTTTGTTTTGTTGTTTTGTTGTTTTTTTGTTGTTTTGTTTGTTTGTGTTGTTTTGTTTTTGTGTTTTTTTTGTTGTTTTTGTTTTGTTTTGTTGTGTTTTGTTTGTTTTTGTTTGTTGTTTTTGTTGTTTTTGTTGTTTTTTGTTGTTGTTTTTTGTTTTTGTGTTTTTGTTGTGTGTTTTGTTTGTTTTTTGTTTTGTGTTTGTTTTTTGTTGTGTTGTTTGTGTTTTGTTTTTGTTTTTGTTGTTTGTTTTTTGTTTGTTTGTTTGTGTTTTGTTTTGTGTTTGTTTTGTTGTTTTGTTGTTGTTTTTGTTTTTTGTTTGTTGTTGTTTGTTGTGTTTTGTTGTTTTTGTTTTTTTTGTTTGTTTGTGTTTGTTTTTTTGTTGTGTTGTTTTTGTTGTGTTGTTTTGTTTTGTTTTTGTGTTGTTTTGTTGTTTTTGTTGTTTTTTGTTGTTTGTTTGTTTTGTTTTGTGTTGTTTTGTTGTTTTGTTTTGTTTTGTTTGTGTTTTTGTTTGTTTTGTTGTGTGTTTTGTTTTGTTTTGTTTTTTTTGTTGTGTTGTTTGTTTTTGTGTTTTTGTTTGTTGTGTTGTTTTGTTTGTTGTTTTTTTGTGTTTTGTTTGTTTGTTGTTTTTTGTTGTTGTGTTTTTGTGTTGTTTTTGTTTTTGTTTTGTTTTGTTGTTTGTTTTTGTTGTTTTTGTTTTTTTGTTGTTTTTGTTTGTTTTGTTTGTTGTGTTTGTTTGTGTTTTGTGTTTTGTGTTTGTTTTTTGTTGTTGTTTTGTTTTGTGTTGTGTTTTTTGTTTTGTGTTTGTTGTTTGTGTTTTTTTTGTTTTGTTGTTTTGTTGTTTGTTTTTTTGTTTTGTTTGTTTTTGTTGTGTTTGTTGTGTGTTTTTTGTGTGTTTTGTTGTTTGTTTGTGTTTGTTGTTTTGTTGTTTTGTTTTGTTTGTTTTGTGTTGTTGTTTTGTTGTGTTTTTGTGTTGTTTTGTTTTGTTGTGTTTTTGTTGTTTTTTGTTTTGTGTTTGTTTGTGTTTTTGTGTGTTTTGTTTTTTGTTGTTTTTGTGTTTTGTTTTTTGTGTTTTTGTTTGTGTTTTGTTGTTGTTTGTTTTTGTTGTTTGTTTTTTGTTGTTTTTTTGTTTGTTGTGTTGTTGTGTTTTTTTGTTTGTGTTTTTGTTTTTTTGTTTTTGTGTTTGTTTGTTGTTTTTGTTGTTGTTTTGTTTTGTTGTTTGTTTTTTGTGTTTTGTTTTGTTTTTGTTTGTTGTTTTGTTGTTGTTTGTTTTGTTGTTTTGTTTTTGTTTTGTGTTGTTTTGTTTGTGTTGTTGTTGTTTTTTTGGTGTGTTTTTTGTTTTGTTTTTGTTTGTTTGTTGTTTGTGTTTGTTTGTTTTGTTTGTTTGTGTTTTTTGTGTTTGTGTGTTGTTGTTTTGTGTTTTGTTTGTTTGTGTTTGTTGTTTTGTTTTGTGTTGTTTTTGTTTTGTTGTTTTTTTGTTTGTTGTTTTGTTTTTGTTTGTGTTTTTTTGTTGTTTTTGTTGTGTTTTGTTTTTGTTGTTTGTTTTGTTGTTTTGTTTTTGTTGTTGTTTTGTGTTGTTTGTTTTGTTGTTTTTGTTTTGTGTTTGTTTGTTGTTGTTTTGTTGTTTTGTTTTGTTTTTGTTTGTTTTGTTTGTTTGTTTTGTTGTTTTTGTTTGTTTTTGTTGTGTTGTTTGTTTTTTGTTGTTTGTTTTTGTTGTTTGTGTTTTGTTTGTGTTGTTTTGTTTTGTTTTTGTGTTGTTGTTTGTTTTGTTTTGTTGTTGTTTGTTTGTGTTTTGTTGTTTTGTTTTTTTGTGTTGTTTTTGTTGTTTTTTGTTTTTGTTGTGTTGTTTGTTTTTTTTGTTGTTTGTTTGTTGTTTTGTTTTGTTTGTTTGTTGTTTGTTGTTGTGTTGTTTTGTTTGTTTTGTGTTTGTTGTTTGTTGTTTTTGTGTTTGTGTTTGTTTGTGTGTTTTGTTTTGTTGTTTTTGTTTGTTGTTTGTTTTGTTGTTTTTTGTTTGTTTGTTGTTTTTGTTTGTGTTTGTTTTTGTTTTGTGTTTTGTTGTTTGTTTGTTTTTGTTTTTTGTTTGTGTTTTGTGTTTTTTTGTTTGTTGTTTTGTTGTTTTTTTTGTTTGTTTGTGTTGTTTTGTTTGTTTTGTGTTGTTGTTTTGTTGTTTGTTTTTGTTTTGTTTTTTGTGTTTGTTGTTTGTTGTTTTTGTTTTTGTTGTTTTTTGTTGTTTGTTTTGTTTTGTTTTTTGTTTGTTTTTGTTGGTTTGTTGTTTTTGTTTTGTTTTGTTTGTTTGTTGTGTTTTGTTTTGTGTTTTTTGTTGTTTGTTTTTTGTTTGTTTTGTGGTTTTTGTTTTGTTTGTTTTTTTGTGTTTTGTTGTTGTTTGTTTTTTTGTTGTTTGTTGTTTTTGTGTTTTGTTTTGTGTTGTTTTGTTTTTTGTTTGTTTTTGTTTTGTTGTTGTTTTGTTTTTGTTGTGTTGTTGTTTTTTTTTGTTTGTTGTTTGTGTTTTGTTTGTTTGTTTTGTTTGTTTGTTGTTTTGTTTGTGTTTGTTTGTTTTGTTTTTGTTGTTTGTGTTTGTTTTGTTGTTTTGTTTGTTTTGTTGTTTGTTTGTTTTTTGTGTTTGTTTGTTTTGTTTTTGTTGTGTTTGTTGTTTGTTTGTGTTTGTTTTGTTGTTGTTTTTTGTTTGTGTTTTTGTGTTGTGTTTTTGTTGTTTTTTGTGTTTGTTGTTTTTGTTTGTTGTTTTGTTGTGTTTTTGTTTTGTTGTGTGTTTTTTGTTTTTTTTTGTTGTTTGTTTGTGTTTTTGTTTGTTGTGTTTTGTGTTTTTGTGTTGTTGTTTGTTTTTTGTTGTTTGTGTTTGTTTTGTTTTTGTTGTTTTGTTTTGTTTGTTTTTTGTTGTGTTTTGTTTGTTTGTGTTGTTTTGTTTTGTTTTGTTGTGTTTGTTTGTGTTTTTGTTTTTTGTTGTTGTGTTTTGTTTTGTTTTGTTGTTTTGTTGTTTTTTGTTGTTGTGTTTTTGTTGTTTTGTGTTTGTTGTTTGTTGTTTTTGTTTTTGTGTTTTGTTGTTTGTTTTTGTGTTTGTTGTTTTGTTTTGTTGTGTTTTTGTGTTTTTGTGTTGTTGTTTTGTTTTTTTGTTTGTTTGTTTGTTGTTTTGTTTGTTTTGTTTTTGTTGTTGTTTGTTTTGTTGTTGTTTGTTTTGTTTGTGTTGTTTTTGTTTTTTGTTGTGTGTTTGTTTTGTTGTTTGTTTTTGTTGTTGTTTGTGTGTTTTGTTTTGTTGTTTTTGTGTTTGTTTTTGTTGTTGTTTTTGTTTGTTGTTTGTTGTTGTTTGTGTTTTGTGTGTTTTTTTTGTTTGTTGTTTTGTTGTTTGTTGTTGTTTGTTTTGTTGTTTGTTTTGTGTGTTGTTTTTGTGTTTGTTTTTGTTGTTTTGTTTGTGTTTTTGTTTGTGTTGTGTTTTTTGTTTTTTTTGTGTTGTTTTGTTGTTGTTTGTTTTTGTTTTTGTTGTTTTGTTTTTTGTTTGTTTTTGTTGTGTTGTGTTTTTGTTTGTTTGTGTTTTTTGTTTGTGTTTTGTTGTTGTTTTTGTTTTTGTTTTGTGTTTGTTTTGTTTTGTTTTTGTTGTTTGTGTTTGTTTGTTGTTTGTTGTTTGTGTTGTTTTTGTTTGTTGTTGTGTTGTTTTTTTGTTTGTGTTTTGTTGTTTGTTTTGTTTGTTGTTTGTGTTTTGTTTGTTGTTTGTTTGTTTTTTGTTTGTTTGTTTTGTTTGTGTTGTTTTTGTTGTGTTTTTTTTGTTGTTTTTGTTTTTTGTTTGTTTTGTTTGTTTTGTGTTGTTTTGTTTGTTTGTTTTGTTTGTGTTGTTTTTTTGTTTTGTTTTTGTTTGTTTGTTGTTTTGTTTTGTTTGTTTGTGTTGTTTTTGTTTTTGTTGTTTGTTTTTGTTTGTTGTTTTGTTGTTTGTTTGTTTTGTTGTTTGTTTTGTGTGTTTGTTTTTGTTGTTGTGTTTGTTGTTTTTGTTGTTTTGATTTGTTGTTTGTTTTGTTTGTTGTTGTTTGTGTTTTTTGTTTGTTTTTGTTTTTGTTGTTGTTTGTTTTGTTGTGTTTTTTGTTTGTTTGTTGTGTTTTGTTTTTTGTGTTGTTTTGTTTGTTGTTTTTGTGTTTTTGTTTGTTTTGTTTGTTGTTGTGTTTGTGTTTTTGTTGTGTTTTTTTGTTTGTTTTTGTTGTTGTTTGTTGTTTTTTGTTTGTTTTGTGTTGTTTTGTTTTTTTGTTTTGTTTTGTTGTTTGTGTGTTTTTGTTGTTTGTTTGTTTTGTTGTTGTTTTTTGTTGTTTGTTTTGTTTTTTGTTGTTTTGTGTTTGTTGTTGTTTTTGTTTTTGTTGTTTGTGTTTGTTTTTGTTTTGTGTTTGTTTTGTTGTGTTGTTGTTTTGTTGTTTGTTGTTTTGTTTGTGTTGTTTGTGTTTGTTTTGTTTGTGTGTTTGTTTTTGTTTTTTTTTGTTGTTTTTGTTTTTGTTTTTTGTGTTTTGTTTTGTGTTTGTTTTGTTGTTGTTTTTGTGTTTTGTTGTTGTTTGTGTTTGTTGTTTTGTTGTTTTTTGTTGTTGTTTTTGTGTTGTTTGTTGTTGTTTGTTTGTTGTTGTTGTGTTTTGTTGTTTTGTTTGTTTTGTTTGTTTTTTTGTTGTGTTGTTTGTTTTTTGTTTTGTTTGTTGTTTTGTTGTTTGTTGTTTGTTGTTTTTTTTGTGTTTGTTTTGTTTTGTTGTTTTGTGTTTTGTTGTTGTGTTTTGTGTTTGTTTGTTTTTGTTGTGTTGTTTTGTTTTGTGTTTTGTGTTTGTTGTTTTGTTTGTGTTTTGTTGTTTGTTTGTTGTTTTGTTTTGTGTTTGTTTTGTTTGTTTGTTTTGTTTTGTTGTTTTGTTTGTTGTTGTGTTTTGTTGTGTTGTGTGTTGTTTTGTTTGTGTTTTGTTTGTTTGTTTGTTTTTGTGTTTTTGTTGTTTTGTTGTTTTGTTTTGTGTTTGTTGTGTTTTGTTGTTTGTGTTTGTTGTTTGTTTTGTTGTTGTTGTTTGTGTTTTGTTGTTTTGTTTTTGTTGTTTTGTTTTGTGTGTTTGTTTTGTGTTTTGTTTGTGTTGTTTGTTTTGTTTGTTTTGTGTTGTTGTTTTTGTTGTTTGTTTTGTTTGTTTGTTGTTTTGTTTTGTTGTTTTTTTGTGTTTGTTTTTGTTTGTTGTTTTTGTTTGTGTTGTTTTGTGTTTTTGTGTTTTGTTGTTTTGTTTTTTGTTTTGTGTTTGTTGTTTTGTTTTGTTTTTTGTTGTGTTTGTTGTTTGTTTTGTGTTGTTTGTTGTTTTTGTGTTGTTTTGTTTGTTGTTTTGTTTGTTTTTGTTTGTTTTTGTGTGTTGTTTGTTTGTTTTGTGATTTTTGTTTTTGTTTTGTTTTTGTTTGTTGTGTTTGTGTTTGTTTGTGTTTTTGTTTGTTTTGTTGTTGTTTTGTTGTTGTTGTTTGTGTTTTGTTTTTTTGTTTTGTTGTGTTTGTTTGTGTTGTTTTTTGTTGTTTGTTTTGTTTGTTGTTGTTTTGTTTTTGTTTGTTGTGTTGTTTGTGTTTTGTTTTGTTGTGTTTTTTTGTTGTTGTTTTTGTTTGTTGTTTTTGTTTGTTTGTTTTTTGTTTTGTTTGTTGTGTTGTGTTTGTTTTGTTTTGTTGTTTGTTTGTTTGTTGTTTTTGTGTGTTGTTTGTTTTTTTGTGTTGTTGTTTGTTGTGTTGTTTTGTTGTGTTTTTGTTTGTGTTGTTTGTGTTTTGTTGTTGTTTGTTGTTTTTGTTTTTTGTGTTTTGTTGTTTTGTTTTTGTTGTTTTGTGTTGTGTTTTGTTTTTTTGTTGTTTTGTTTGATTTGTTTTGTTGTTTGTGTTGTTTTTGTTTGTTTTTGTTGTTTTTGTTTTTTGTTTTGTTTTTTGTTTTGTTGTTTTGTTTTTTGTTTTGTTGTTTGTTTTGTGTTGTTGTTTTTGTTTTTGTTTGTTTTTGTTGTTTGTTTTGTTGTTTTTTGTGTTTGTTGTTTTGTTTGTTTTGTTGTTTGTGTTTGTTGTTTTTTGTTTTTGTTGTTGTTTGTTTTTGTTGTTTTGTTTTGTGTGTTGTTTTGTTGTTTTTGTTTGTGTTGTTTGTTTTGTGTTTTTGTTTGTTGTTTTTGTTGTTTGTTTGTTGTGTTTTTTTGTTTGTTGTTTTGTGTGTTTTTGTTTTGTTGTTTTGTTTTGTTTTTTGTTTTGTTGTTTTTGTGTTGTTTGTTTTTGTTTTTTGTTGTGTTTTGTTGTTTTTTGTTGTTGTTTGTTTTTTTGTTTGTTGTTTGTTTGTTGTTGTTGTTTTTGTTTGTTTGTTTTGTTTGTGTTTGTTTTGTTGTTTTGTTGTTTTGTTTGTGTTGTTTTTTTTGTTGTTTTGTGTTGTTTGTTTTGTTTGTTGTTTGTGTTTTGTTTGTTTGTTGTTTTTGTGTTTGTTTTTGTTTGTTGTTTTGTTTGTGTTTTTTGTTTTGTTGTTTTTGTTTGTGTTGTTGTTTTTGTTTGTTTTGTGTTTTGTTGTGTTTTTTGTTTGTTTTGTTTGTTGTTTTTGTGTTTTGTTGTTTTGTTGTGTTTTTTGTTTGTTGTTTTGTTGTTTGTTGTGTGTTTGTTTTTGTTTGTTTGTTGTTTGTGTTTTTTGTGTTTTTGTGTTGTTTTTGTTGTGTGTTTGTTTGTTTTGTGTTTTGTTTGTTGTGTTTTTGTTTGTTTTGTGTTGTTTTTGTTTGTTGTTTGTTGTGTTTGTTTTGTTTTGTTTGTTGTTTGTGTTTTTTGTTGTGTTTTTTGTGTTTGTTGTTTTGTTGTTTGTTGTGTTTGTTTTTGTTTGTTTTGTTTTTTGTGTGTTTGTTTGTTGTTTTTGTTGTTTTGTGTTTGTTTTTTGTTGTTTGTTGTGTTTTGTTTTGTTTGTTTGTTTTTTGTTGTGTTTTTGTGTTTGTTTTGTTTTTGTTGTTGTTTGTTTGTTGTTTTTGTGTTGTTGTGTTGTTTTGTTTTGTTTTGTTTGTGTTTGTTTTGTTGTTTGTTTTTGTTTGTTGTTGTTTTTGTGTTTGTTTTGTTTGTTGTGTTTTGTTTTGTTTTGTTTGTTGTTTTGTTTTTTGTTGTTTTGTTGTTTTGTGTTGTTGTGTTTTTGTGTTGTTTGTTGTTTTTGTTTTGTGTTTTTTTGTGTTTTGTTTGTGTTGTTTGTGTTTTTGTGTTGTTTTGTTGTGTTTTTTTGTGTTTTTGTTGTTTGTTTTGTTTGTTTTGTTGTTGTTTGTTTTTGTTGTGTTTTGTTTGTTGTGTTTTGTTGTTGTTGTTGTGTTTGTTGTTTGTTTTTTGTGTTTGTTTTGTTGTGTTGTTTTTGTTGTTGTTTTGTGTTTGTTGTTGTTTTTTTTTGTTTTGTGTTGTTTGTTTTGTTTGTGTTTTGTTTGTGTTTGTTTTTGTGTTGTGTTGTTTTTTGTTGTGTTTTTTGTTTGTTGTGTTTGTTTTGTTGTTTTGTTTGTTTGTGTTTTTGTTTGTTTGTTTGTTGTTTTGTTGTTTTGTGTTTGTTGTGTTTTGTTTTGTTTGTTTTTTGTGTTGTGTTTTGTTTGTTGTTTGTTGTTTTGTTTGTTGTTGTTTTGTTTGTTTGTGTTTGTTGTTTTTGTTTTTTGTGTTGTTGTTGTTTTGTTTGTTTGTTTTTTTGTGTTTTTGTTTTTGTTGTTGTTTTGTTTTGTTTGTTGTTTGTTTTGTTTTGTGATTTTTTGTTTTTGTTTGTTTGTGTTTTTGTTTTGTTGTTTTGTGTTTGTTTTTTTGTGTTGTTTTGTTTGTTTGTTTTGTTGTTTGTTTGTGTTGTTTGTTTTTTGTGTTTGTTTTTGTTTTGTTGTGTTTTGTTTTTGTTTTTGTTGTGTTTGTTTTTGTTGTTTGTTGTTGTTTTTGTTTGTTTTGTTGTGTTTTTGTTGTTTGTGTTTTTGTTGTTTGTTGTTTGTTTGTTTGTGTGTTGTTTTTGTTTTTTGTTTTTGTTGTTTTTGTTGTGTTTTGTTTGTGTTGTTTTGTTTGTTTGTTTGTGTTTTGTTTTGTTGTTGTTTGTTGTTTTTTGTTTGTTTGTTGTTTTTTGTGTTGTTTTTGTTGTTTTGTTGTTTGTTTGTGTTTTGTTTGTTTTGTTTGTGTTTTTTGTTTGTTTGTTTTTGTTTTGTTGTTTTTTTTGTTTGTGTTTGTTTTGTTTTTGTTTTGTTGTTTTGTTTTGTTGTTTTTGTTTTGTTGTTTTTGTGTTTGTTTTTTTGTTTTGTTTGTTTTGTTTTTGTTTGTTGTTTGTTTGTTGTGTTTTGTTGTTTTGTGTTTGTTTTTGTTTTTTTGTTTGTTTTGTTGTTTTTTTGTTTTGTTTGTGTTTTTGTTTTTGTTTTTGTTTGTTTTGTTGTTTTGTTTTGTGTTTTTTGTTTTTTGTTGTTTGTTGTGTTTTGTTTTGTTGTTTTTTTGTTTTGTGTTGTTTGTTGTTGTTTTTTTTGTGTTTTTGTTTTTGTTGTTTTTGTGTTGTTTTTTGTTTTGTTGTTTGTTTGTGTTGTTTGTTGTTTTGTTTTTTTGTTGTTTTTTTGTTTGTTGTGTTTGTTTTGTTTGTTTTTTGTTTTTGTTTGTTTTTTGTTGTTTTGTTGTTGTTTTTTGTTGTTTGTTGTTTTGTTTGTTGTTTTGTTTTGTTGTTTTGTTTGTGTTTGTTTTTTTGTTGTTTGTTTTTTGTTTGTGTTTTTGTTTGTTTTTGTTGTGTTGTTTTTTGTTTGTGTTGTTTTTGTTTGTTTTTGTTGTTTTGTTGTTTTTTTTTGTTTTGTTTGTTTTGTTGTTTTGTTTTGTTTTGTTGTTTTGTTTGTTTTGTTGTTTGTGTTTGTTTTTTTGTTTTGTGTTGTTTTGTTGTTTTGTTTTTGTTGTTGTTGTTGTTTTTGTTTTGTTTGTTTTGTGTTGTTGTTTGTTTTTTGTGTTGTTTTTGTGTTTTGTTTGTTTTGTGTTTTGTTTTTGTTTGTTGTTTGTTTTTTTGTTTGTTGTTTGTTTTGTTGTTTTTGTTGTTTTTGTTTGTTTGTTTTTTGTTGTGTTTTTTTGTTGTTTTTGTTTTTGTTTGTGTTTTGTTTTTTTTGTTTGTTGTTTTGTTTGTTGTTTTGTTTGTTTTTTGTTGTGTTTTTTTGTTTTTGTTTGTTTTGTTTGTGTTTTTTGTTGTTTGTTTTGTGTTTTTTGTTGTTTGTTTGTTGTTTTTTTGTTTTGTTTGTTTGTGTTTTGTTTTTGTTTTTTGTTTTGTTGTTTGTTGTTTTGTTTGTTGTTGTTTTTTGTTTTTGTTTTGTTTGTTGTGTTTTTTGTTTTGTTTGTTTGTGTTTTGTTGTTTGTTTGTTTTGTTTTTGTGTTTTGTTTTTTTGTGTTTTGTTTGTTTTTGTGTTTTTGTTTTTTGTTTTTTTGTTTTGTTTGTTTTTTGTGTTTTTTGTTGTTTGTTTTGTTTTGTTTTTGTTTTTGTTTTGTTTGTTTTGTTTTGTTTGTTGTTTGTTGTTTTTGTTTGTTTTTTTTTGTTGTTTGTTGTTGTGTTTTTTGTTGTTTGTGTTTTGTTGTTTGTGTTTTGTTTTGTTGTTTGTTTGTGTTTGTTGTTTTTTTGTGTTGTGTTTGTTTTTGTTTGTTGTTTGTTTTGTTTGTTTTTGTTGTGTTTTGTTTGTTTTTGTTTTGTTTGTTTTGTTGTGTTTTTTGTTGTTTTTGTGTTTGTTTGTTGTTGTGTTTTGTTTGTTTGTTTTGTGTTTGTTGTTTTGTGTGTTTTTGTTTGTTTGTTGTTTTTTTTTGTTTGTTGTTTTTGTGTTTTGTTTGTTGTGTTGTGTTTTGTTGTTTGTTTTGTTTGTGTTTTGTTTTTTTTTGTTTTGTTTGTTGTTTTTGTGTTGTTGTGTTGTTTGTTTTTTGTTTGTTTGTTGTTTTTGTTTGTGTTTTGTTGTTTTGTTTGTTGTTTGTTTTTTGTTTTTGTTTTGTTTTGTTTTGTTGTTGTTTGTTTGTGTTTTGTTTTGTTTGTGTTTTTTGTTGTTTGTTGTTGTTTGTTTGTTTTGTTGTTTTGTTTGTTGTTTTTGTTTTTGTTGTTTTTTGTGTTTGTTGTTTTTTGTGTTTGTTTGTGTTGTTGTTTTTGTGTTGTGTTGTTTGTTTTGTGTTTGTTTTGTTTGTTTTTGTTGTTTTGTGTTTGTTTTTGTTTTTTGTTGTTGTTTTGTTGTTTTGTGTTGTTTTTTTGTGTTTTGTTTTGTGTTGTTTTGTTGTTTGTTTGTTTGTTGTTTTGTTTTGTTTGTGTGTTTTTGTTTGTTGTGTTTTGTTTGTGTTTTTGTGTTTGTGTTGTTTGTTTTTGTTGTTTGTTTGTTGTTTGTTGTTTTGTTTTTTGTTGTTGTTTTTGTTTTGTTGTTGTTTTTGTTGTGTTGTGTGTTTGTTTGTGTTTTTGTTGTTTTTTGTTGTTTGTGTGTTTGTGTGTTTTGTTTGTTTTGTGTTTGTTTGTTTTGTGTTTTGTTGTGTTGTTTTTTTGTGTTTTGTTGTTTTTTTGTTGTTTGTTTTTTGTTTTTGTTTGTGTTTTTTGTTGTTTGTGTTTGTGTTGTTTTGTTGTTGTTTTGTTGTGTTTTGTTTTTGTGTTTGTTTTGTGTTGTGTTTGTGTTTTTGTTTTTTGTTGTTTGTTGTTGTGTTTTGTTTGTTGTTTGTTTTGTGTTGTTTTGTTGTTTTGTGTTGTGTTTTTTTGTTTTGTTGTGTTGTTTGTTTTGTGTGTTGTTTTGTGTTGTTTGTGTTTTTGTTGTTTGTGTTGTTGTTTTTTTGTTGTGTTTGTGTTTTGTTTGTTTTGTTGTTTTTTGTTTGTTTTTTGTTGTGTTTGTTTGTTTTTTGTTGTTTTTTGTTTGTTTGTTTGTGTTTTTGTTTTTGGTGTTGTTGTTTTGTTGTTTGTTTGTTTTGTGTTTTTTGTTTGTTTTGTTTTGTTTGTGTTTTTGTTGTGTTGTGTTTGTTTTTGTTGTTTGTTTGTTTTGTTTGTTGTTGTTTGTTTGTGTTTTTTGTTTTTGTGTTTTGTTTTGTTTGTTGTTGTTGTTTGTTGTTTTTGTTGTTTGTTTTGTTTTGTTTGTGTTTTGTTGTTTTTGTTGTTTGTTTGTTTGTTGTGTTTGTTTTTTGTTTTTGTTGTGTTTGTTGTTTTGTTTTGTTGTGTTGTTTGTTTTTGTTTTTGTTGTGTTGTTTTGTGTTGTGTTTTTGTTTGTGTTTTGTTGTGTTTTGTTGTTTGTTGTTTTGTTGTTGTTGTTGTTTTGTTTGTTTTGTTGTTGTTTTGTTGTTTGTTTTGTTTTTGTTTTTTGTGTGTTTTGTGTTGTTGTTTGTTGTTTGTTTGTGTGTTTTGTTGTGTTTTTGTTTTTGTTTGTGTTGTTTTTGTTTTGTTTGTTTTTGTTGTTTGTTTTTTGTGTTTTGTTTTGTTTGTTGTTTGTTGTTGTGTTTTTTGTGTTTGTTGTTTTGTGTTTGTTTGTTGTGTGTTTTTTTGTTTTTGTGTTGTTTTGTTTGTTGTTGTGTTTGTTGTTGTTTTTGTTTGTTTTTGTGTTTGTTGTTGTTTTGTTTGTTGTGTTGTTTTGTGTTGTTTTTGTTGTTTTGTTTTGTGTTTGTTGTTTTGTTGTTTGTTTTGTTGTGTTGTTGTGTTTTGTTTGTGTTTGTTGTTTGTGTTGTTTTTTTGTGTTTTGTTTGTTTTTGTTGTTTGTTGTTTTTTTGTGTTGTTTTGTTGTTGTTGTTTTGTTTGTTTTGTGTTTTTTGTTGTTTGTTTGTGTGTTTTTGTTTTGTTGTGTTTTGTTGTTGTTTGTTTTGTTGTGTTTTTGTTTTTGTTTTGTTGTTGTGTGTTGTTTTGTTTGTTGTTTGTTGTTTGTGTTGTTTTGTTTTTGTTGTGTTTGTTGTTTTTTGTGTTTGTGTTTTTGTTTTGTTGTTTGTTGTGTTGTTTTGTTGTTGTTTTGTGTTTGTTTTGTTGTTTTGTTGTTTTTTGTTGTTTTGTTGTGTTGTTTTGTTGTTTTTGTTGTTTGTTTGTTTTGTTGTTGTGTTTTGTGTTGTTGTTTTTTTGTTTGTTTTGTGTTGTTTTTGTGTTTGTTGTTTTGTTGTTTGTTGTGTTGTTTGTTTTGTTGTTTGTTTTGTTGTTTTGTGTTTGTTTGTTGTTGTTTGTTTTTGTGTTTTGTTTTGTTTTGTGTTGTTTTGTTTGTGTTTTGTTTTTGTTTGTGTTTTTTGTTGTTTGTGTTTTTTGTTTGTTTTGTTTGTTTGTGTGTTGTTTTTGTTGTTTGTTGTTTGTTGTTTGTTTTGTTTTTTGTTGTTGTTTTGTTGTTGTTTGTTTTGTTGTTTTTTTTTGTGTGTTTGTTGTTGTGTTTTGTTTGTTGTGTTGTTTTTGTTGTTTTGTGTTTTGTTGTTGTTGTTTTGTGTTTTGTTTGTTGTTTTTGTGTTTGTTTTTTGTTGTTTTGTTTTGTTTGTGTTGTTTTTGTTTTGTTTTGTTGTTTTGTTTGTTTGTTTGTGTTGTTTGTGTTGTTTTGTTGTTGTTTTGTTTGTTGTGTTTGTTTGTGTTTGTTTTGTTTTTGTTGTTTTTTGTTGTTTGTTGTTTGTTGTTTTGTTTGTTGTTGTTTGTGTTTTGTTTGTTGTTTGTGTTGTTTTTTTTGTTTGTGTTTTGTTTGTTGTTGTTTTGTTTGTTTGTTGTTTTGTTGTTGTTTGTTTTTTTGTTGTTTTGTTTGTTTTTGTGTTGTTTTTGTGTTTTGTTTTTTTGTTTTGTTGTTTGTTTGTTGTTGTTTTGTTTTGTTGTGTTTTTGTTGTTGTTTGTGTTGTTTGTTTTGTTTTGTTTGTTTTGTGTTTTGTTTGTTGTGTTGTTTGTTTGTTTTGTTTTGTTTGTGTTTGTTGTTTGTTTGTTGTTTTGTTTGTTGTTTTGTGTTTTTTGTTTGTGTTGTTTTTGTTTTGTTTGTTGTGTTTGTGTTTTTGTGTTTGTTTGTTGTTTTTGTTTTGTTGTTGTGTTTGTTTGTTTTGTTGTTTTGTGTTGTTGTTTTGTTGTTTGTGTTGTTTTGTTGTTTTGTGTGTTGTTTTTGTTGTGTTTTGTTGTTTTTGTTTGTTTTTGTGTTGTGTTTTTTGTTGTTGTTTTGTTTGTTGTTGTTGTTTTGTTGTTGTTTTTGTTTGTTTTTGTTGTTTGTTGTTGTTTTTGTTGTTTGTTGTTTTGTGTTGTTTTGTTTTGTTGTTTGTTGTGTTGTTGTGTTTGTGTTGTTTTTTGTTTGTTGTGTTTGTTTTGTTTGTTTGTGTTTTTTTGTTTTGTTTGTTGTTTGTTGTTTTTGTTTGTTGTGTTTGTTTTTTGTTTGTTTGTTTGTGTTTGTTTGTTTTGTGTTGTGTTTTTTGTGTTTTGTTTTGTTTGTTTGTTTGTTGTTTGTGTTGTTTTTTGTTTTGTTGTTTTGTGTTTGTTGTTTTGTTTTTTGTTTGTGTTTGTTTTGTTTGTTTTGTTTTTGTGTTTGTTGTTGTGTTTTGTTGTTTTGTTGTTGTTTTTGTTTTGTTGTGTTGTGTTTTTGTTTGTTGTTTTGTTTTGTTGTGTTTTGTTTGTTTTTTGTTGTTTTTGTGTTTGTTTGTGTTTTGTTGTTGTTTGTGTTTTGTTTTGTTGTTTTTTGTTTGTGTTTTGTTGTTTGTTTTTGTGTTGTGTTTTTTGTTTGTTGTTTGTTGTTTGTTTTGTTTGTGTTGTTTGTTGTTTTGTTTGTTGTTTTGTTTGTTGTTTTGTTTGTTTTTGTGTTTTGTGTTGTTTTGTTTGATTGTTTGTTTTGTTTGTTGTTTGTTTGTTTTTGTTGTTTGTTGTTGTTTTGTTTGTGTTTTTGTTTTGTTGTTTTGTTGTTGTTTTGTGTTTGTTGTTTGTTGTTTGTTGTTTTGTTGTTTTTTGTTGTTGTTTGTTTTGTTGTTTTGTGTTTTGTGTTTGTTGTTTTTTGTTGTTTGTTGTGTTGTTGTTTGTTTGTTGTTTGTGTTGTTTTGTTTGTTTGTTGTTTTTTTGTGTTTGTTGTTTGTGTTTGTTGTTGTTTTGTGTTGTTTTTTGTTTGTTTGTTGTTTTGTTGTTTGTGTTGTTTGTTTTTGTTGTGTTTGTTTTGTTTGTTTGTTTGTTTTGTGTTTGTTGTTTGTTTGTTTTGTTGTTTTTTTGTTTGTGTTTGTTGTGTTTGTTTGTGTTTTTGTTTGTTTGTTTGTTGTTTTGTTTGTGTTTGTTGTTTTGTTTTTTGTGTTGTTGTTTGTTGTGTTTTTGTTGTTGTTGTTTTGTGTTTGTGTTTGTTGTGTGTTGTTTGTTGTTTTGTGTTTGTTTTGTTTGTTGTTTTTGTTTGTGTTGTTTTGTGTTTGTTTGTTGTTGTTTGTTTTTGTTGTTTGTTTTTGTTGTTTTGTGTTTTTTGTGTTGTTTGTGTTTTGTTGTTTTGTTTGTGTTTTTGTTTTGTTGTTGTTGTTGTTTGTTGTTTGTTTTGTTGTTTTTGTTTGTTTTGTTGTTTGTTGTTGTTTTTGTTTTGTGTTGTTTTTGTTGTTTGTTGTGTTTTGTTTTTGTGTTTGTTGTTGTTTTGTTGTTTTGTTTGTTTTTTGTTGTTTGTGTTTGTTGTTTTGTTTGTTGTTTTTTTGTTGTTTTTGTGTTTGTTGTTTTGTTTGTTGTGTTTTGTTTGTTGTTTTGTTGTTTGTTTTTGTTTTTTGTGTTTTGTTGTTGTGTTTTGTTTGTTTTGTTGTTGTGTTGTGTTGTTTTTGTTTGTGTTGTTTGTTTGTTTTGTTTTTTTGTTTTGTGTTGTTTTGTTTTGTTGTTTTGTTTTTGTGTTTGTTGTTGTGTTTTGTTTTGTTGTTTGTTGTGTTTGTTTTTGTTTGTGTTTTGTTGTGTTTTGTTGTTTTTTTTTGTTTGTTGTTTGTTGTGTTTGTTTTGTTGTTTTTTGTGTTTTGTTGTTTTGTTTGTTGTTGTTTTTGTGTTGTTTTGTGTTGTGTGTTGTTTGTTTTGTTTTTTGTGTTGTTTTGTGTTTGTTTGTTTTTGTGTTGTTTGTGTTTGTTTGTTTGTTGTTTTGTTGTTTGTTTGTTTTTGTGTTTTGTTGTGTTTTTTGTTTTTGTTTTGTGTGTTTTGTGTTTTGTGTTTGTTTGTTGTTGTTTTGTGTTTGTTGTTTGTTGTGTTGTTTTGTTGTTTGTGTTGTGTTTGTTTTTTGTTTTGTTGTTTGTTGTGTTTGTGTTTTGTTTTGTTGTGTTGTTTGTGTTGTTTTGTTTGTTGTGTTGTTTTTGTTGTTTTTTTGTTTTGTGTTGTTTGTTTGTTTTTGTTGTTTTGTTGTTTGTGTTGTTTGTTGTGTTTTGTTTGTTTTTGTTGTTGTTGTTTTTGTTGTGTGTTTTTGTTTTGTTGTGTGTTTTGTTGTTGTTTTTGTTTGTTTTTTGTTGTTTGTTGTTTTTTGTGTTTTGTTTGTTTGTTGTTTTGTTTGTTTGTTGTTGTGTTTGTTGTTTGTTGTTTGTTTTTGTTGTTTGTTTTGTTTTTGTGTTTTGTTTTGTGTTTGTTTGTTTGTTGTTTGTTTTTTTGTTTGTTGTTTTGTTGTTGTTTTGTTTTTGTTGTGTTGTGTTTTTTGTTGTTTGTTTTTGTTTTGTTGTTTTTGTGTTGTTTGTTGTTGTTTTGTGTTTGTTGTTTGTTTGTTGTTTGTTGTTGTTTTGTTTTGTTGTTTTGTTTTTGTGTTGTTTGTTTTGTGTTTGTTTGTTGTTTGTGTTTTGTTTGTGTTTTTGTTTTGTGTTTTGTTGTTGTTTGTTGTGTTTTGTTTGTTTTGTTGTTTGTGTTTTTGTTTGTGTTTTTTTGATGTTGTTTTGTTGTTTGTGTTTGTTTGTTTGTGTTTGTTTTGTTGTTGTTTGTGTTGTTTTGTTGTTTGTTGTTTTGTTTGTTGTTTTTGTGTTTGTTTTTGTTGTGTTTGTTTTTGTTTGTTGTTGTTTGTTGTTTTGTTTGTTTTGTGTTGTTTTTGTTGTTTTGTTGTTGTTTGTGTTTGTTGTTTTGTTTTGTTTGTGTTGTTGTTGTTGTGTTTTTGTGTTGTGTTTTGTTTGTTGTTTTGTTTTTTTGTTTTTTGTGTTGTTGTTTTGTTTGTTGTTTGTTTTGTGTGTTTTGTTTGTTTGTTGTTGTTTGTTGTTTGTTGTTTTGTTTGTTGTTTGTGTTGTTTTGTTTTGTGTTGTTTTGTTTTGTTTGTTTGTTGTTTTGTGTTGTTTGTTTTGTTTTTGTTTGTTTGTTGTTTTTGTGTTGTTTTGTTGTTTGTTGTTTTGTTTGTGTTGTTTTTGTTTGTTGTTTGTTTTGTTGTGTTTTTGTTTGTGTTTTTGTGTTGTTGTTTTGTTTTGTTGTTTTGTTGTTTTGTTGTTTGTTTGTTTTTGTGTTTGTTTGTTGTTGTTTTGTTGTGTTTGTTGTTTGTTGTTTGTTTTTGTTTTGTTGTGTTTTGTTGTTTGTTTTTGTTTGTGTTGTTGTTTGTGTTTGTTTTTGTGTTGTTGTTTTTGTTTTTTTTGTTGTGTTGTGTTTGTGTTTTTTGTTGTTGTGTTTTGTTGTTTGTTTTGTTTTGTTGTGTTTTGTTTTGTGTTTTGTTTGTGTTTGTTGTGTTGTGTTTTTGTTTTGTTTGTTTTGTTTTTGTGTTTGTTGTTTGTGTTTTTGTGTTGTTTTGTTTGTTGTTTTTGTTGTGTTTGTTTGTTGTGTTGTTTTGTTGTGTTTGTTTGTTGTTGTTTTGTTTTGTTTTGTTTTGTTGTTGTTGTTTGTTTGTGTTTTTGTTTTGTTGTTTTGTTTTGTTTTTGTGTTTGTTGTTGTTTTTGTTGTTGTTTTGTTTGTTGTTTTGTTGTGTTTTTTGTGTGTTTTTGTTTGTTTTGTTGTTTTGTTGTTTGTTGTTTTTGTTTTGTTTGTTGTGTTTTTTTGTTTGTTGTTTGTGTGTTTGTTGTTTGTTTTGTTTTTGTTTGTGTTTGTTGTTGTTTTGTTGTTTGTTTTGTTTTGTGTGTTTGTTTGTTTGTTTTTGTTTTGTTGTGTTGTTGTTGTTTTTGTGTTGTTTTGTTGTTTGTTTGTGTTGTTTGTTGTTGTTTGTGTTGTTTGTTGTTTTGTGTTGTTTTGTTGTGTTTGTTGTTGTTTGTGTTTGTTTGTTGTTTGTTGTTTGTTTGTTTTTGTTGTGTTTTTGTTGTTGTTTGTGTTTTTTGTTGTTGTTTGTTTTGTTGTTTGTTTTGTTGTGTTTGTTTTTGTTTTGTTGTTGTTTTGTTTGTTGTTGTTTTGTGTTTGTTTGTTTGTGTGTTGTTTTGTGTTGTTTTTGTTTTGTTGTGTTTGTTTGTTGTTTTTGTTTGTTTTGTTGTTTTGTTGTTTGTTTTGTTGTTTGTTTGATGTTTGTTGTTTGTTTTTGTTGTTTGTTTTTGTTTTGTGTGTTGTTTTGTTTTGTTTGTGTTTGTTGTTTGTGTTGTTTGTGTTGTTGTTTTGTTTGTTGTTTTTTGTTTTTGTTTGTTTGTTTGTTGTTTTGTTTTGTTGTTTTGTTGTTGTTTTTGTTTGTTTGTTTTGTTTTTGTTGTTGTGTTGTTGTTTTGTTTGTTTTTGTTGTGTTTTGTTTGTTTTGTTGTTTTTTGTTTTTGTTGTTGTGTTTTTGTTGTTTGTGTTGTTTTGTTTTTGTTTTGTTTGTTTTTTGTGTTGTTTTGTTTTGTGTTGTGTTTTGTTGTTTGTTGTTTTGTTTGTTTTTGTTGTTTTGTTTGTTTGTTTTTGTGTTGTTTTTGTTTTTTGTTGTGTTTGTTGTTGTTTGTTTGTTTGTTGTTTTGTTTGTTGTTTGTTTTGTTTGTGTTTTTGTTGTTTTTGTTTGTTGTTTTTTGTGTTTTGTTGTGTTTTGTGTTTTGTTTGTGTTTGTTGTTTGATTGTGTTGTTGTTTTGTTGTTGTTTTTTGTTTTGTTTGTTGTGTTTTGTTTTGTTTGTTTTTGTTGTTGTTGTGTTTTGTTTTTGTTGTTGTTGTTTTTTGTTTTGTTTTTGTTTTTGTTGTTGTTTGTGTGTTTGTGTTTGTTTTGTTTGTGTTTTTTGTTTTGTGTTGTTTTGTTGTGTTGTTTTTGTTTGTGTTGTTTTTGTTTTGTTGTGTTGTTTTTGTTTGTTGTTTGTGTGTTTTGTTGTTGTTTTTGTTTGTTTGTGTTGTTTGTGTTTGTTTTTGTGTTGTTTGTTTGTGTTTTGTGTTGTTGTTTGTTTGTTGTTTTGTGTTGTTTGTTTTTTGTTTTGTTGTGTTGTTGTTTGTTTTGTTTTTTGTTGTTGTTTTTTGTTTGTTGTTGTGTTGTGTTGTTTTGTTTTGTTTTTGTGTTTGTGTTGTTTGTTTGTTTGTTTTGTTGTTTGTTGTTTTGTGTTTGTTTGTTTGTTGTTTGTTGTTTGTTTTTTGTTGTGTTTTGTGTTTTGTTTGTTGTTTGTTGTTGTGTTTGTTGTTTGTTGTGTTTTTGTTGTTGTTTTGTGTTTGTTGTTTGTGTTGTGTTGTTTTGTTTTTGTTTGTGTTTTTGTTTGTTGTGTTGTTTGTTGTTTTGTGTGTGTTTGTTGTTGTTTGTTTTTTGTGTTTTGTGTTTTTGTTTTTGTTGTTTGTTGTTTGTTTGTTGTTTTGTTGTTTGTTTTTGTTGTTTGTTGTGTTTTGTTTGTGTTTGTTTTGTGTTTTTGTGTTTGTTGTTGTGTGTTTGTTGTTTGTTGTTTTTGTGTTGTTTTGTTTGTTGTTGTTTTGTTTGTGTTGTTGTTTTGTTGTTGTGTTGTTTGTTTTTGTTGTGTTGTTGTTTTGTTTTTGTGTTTGTTTGTTTGTTTGTGTTTGTTGTTGTTTGTTGTTTTGTTGTTGTGTTGTTTTTTGTTGTTTTTGTGTTTGTGTTTGTTGTGTTTGTTGTTGTTTTTGTTTGTTTGTTGTTTGTGTTTTGTTGTTGTTTTGTGTTTGTTTTTTTGTTGTTGTGTTTTTGTTGTTTGTTGTTTTTGTTTTGTTTTTGTGTGTTTGTTTGTTTGTTTTGTTGTTGTTGTTTTGTTTTGTTTTTGTTGTTTTGTTTGTGTTGTTTTTGTTTGTTTTGTGTTTTTTGTTTTGTTTGTTTTTGTTTGTGTTTGTTTTTGTTTTGTGTTGTTTTTGTTGTTGTTGTTGTTTGTTTTTGTTGTGTTGTTTTGTTTGTGTTGTTGTTTGTTGTTTGTTGTTTGTTTTTGTTGTTGTTTGTTGTTTTGTTGTTGTTTTTTGTTTGTGTTGTTTTTGTGTTTGTTTTTGTTTTGTTGTGTTTTGTTTGTTGTTTGTTTTGTTTGTTGTTTTTTGTTTGTGTTGTTGTTTGTTTGTTTTTGTTTGTTGTTGTGTTTTGTTTGTTGTGTTTTGTTGTTTTTTTTTGTGTTGTTTTTGTTGTGTTTTGTTGTTTTTTGTTTGTTGTTTTTTTGTTGTTTGTTGTGTTTGTTTTGTTGTTTGTTTTGTTTGTTTTGTGTTTTTTGTTTTGTGTTTGTTGTTTTGTTTGTTTTTGTTTTTGTTGTTTTGTTGTTTGTTTTTGTTTGTTTTGTTTTGTGTTTTTGTGTGTTTGTTGTTGTTTGTTTGTGTTGTTTTGTTGTTGTGTTGTTTTGTTTTTGTTTTGTGTTGTTTTTTGTTTGTTGTGTTTTTGTTGTTTTGTTTGTTTTGTTTGTTTTTTGTTGTTTTGTTTGTTTTTTGTTTTGTTGTGTTTTGTTGTGTTTTTGTTTTTTGTTTGTTGTTTTGTTTTGTGTTGTTTTTGTTGTTTGTGTTGTTTTTGTTTTTTTTGTTTTGTTTTTGTTTTTTGTTTGTTGTTGTTTTTGTTTTGTGTTTGTTGTTTGTTTTGTTTTTGTTTTGTTTTGTTTGTTTTTTGTTTTGTTGTTTGTTGTTGTTTTTTTGTGTTTGTTTTTGTTTTGTGTTTTTTGTTTTTGTTGTTTTGTTGTGTTTTGTGTTTTGTTGTTTGTGTTTGTTTTTGTGTTTGTTTTTGTTGTTTTTGTTTTGTTTTTTGTTGTTGTTTTTTTGTGTTTTTGTTTTGTTTGTTTTGTGTTTGTTTTGTTTTTGTTTGTTTGTTTTGTTTTTTGTTTGTTTTTGTTTTGTTGTTTGTGTTTTTGTTGTTTTGTTGTGTTTTGTTTTGTTTGTTGTTTTGTTTTTTGTTTGTTTGTTTGTTGTTTTTGTTTTGTTGTTTGTTGTTTTGTTTTGTTGTTGTTGTTTTTGTTTTTGTTGTTTGTGTTGTTGTTTTTTTTTTTTTGTTTGTTTTTTGTTTGTTTGTTTGTTTGTGTTGTTTTTGTTTTTTGTTTTGTTGTTTTGTTTTTGTTGTTTTGTTTGTTGTTTTTTTGTTTGTGTTGTTTTGTTTTTTGTTTGTTTTTGTGTTGTTTTTTGTTTGTTGTTTTTGTTTGTTTTGTTGTTTTTTTGTGTTGTTGTGTTTTTGTTGTTTGTTTGTTGTGTGTTTTGTTGTTTTGTTTTGTTGTTTTTGTTGTTTGTGTTTTTTTTTGTTTGTTGTTTTTGTTGTTTGTGTTTTTTGTTTTGTTTTTTGTTTTGTTGTGTTGTTTTGTTTTTGTTTGTTTTTGTGTTTTTGTTTTTTGTTTTGTTTTTTGTTTTGTTTTGTTTTTGTTGTTTTGTTTTTGTTGTTTTGTTTTTGTGTTTGTGTTGTTTTTTGTTTGTTTTTGTTTGTTGTGTTTTGTTTTTGTTGTTGTTTTGTTTTTTGTTTTTTGTTTGTTGTTTTGTTTTTTGTTGTTTGTTTTTTTGTTTTGTTGTTTGTTTTGTTGTGTTTTTGTTTTGTTGTTTGTTTTGTTTTTGTTGTTTGTTTTTTTGTTTTGTTGTTTGTTTGTGTTTTGTTTTGTTGTTGTTTTGTTTGTTTTTTGTGTTTTTGTTTTTGTTGTGTTTTTTTTGTTGTGTTTTGTTGTTGTTTTGTTTTTGTTTTGTTGTTTTTTGTTGTTTTGTTTTGTTTGTTGTTTTTGTGTTTTTGTTTGTTGTTTTGTTTTGTTTGTTTTTTGTTGTTTTTGTTTTGTGTTTGTGTTTGTTGTTTTGTTTTGTTTGTTTGTTGTTTTTTTTTGTTGTTTGTTTTGTTTTTGTTTTTTGTTTGTTTGTTTTTTTGTTTGTGTTTTGTTGTTTTGTTGTTTTTTGTTTTGTGTTGTTGTTTTGTTTGTTGTTTGTTGTTGTTTTTTTTTGTTTTTGTTTGTTGTTTGTGTTTTTTGTTGTTTTGTTTTTTTTGTTTTTGTTTTGTTGTTTGTTTTTGTTGTTTTGTTGTTTGTTGTTTTGTTTGTTTTGTGTTTGTTTTTGTTTGTTTTTGTTGTTTTGTTTTGTTTTTGTGTTTGTTTTGTTTTGTTTTGTGTTTGTTTGTTTTTGTTTTGTTTTTGTTTTTGTTGTTTGTTTTGTTGTTTTTTTTTGTTTGTTTTTTGTTTTTTGTTTGTTGTTTGTTTTTTGTGTTTTGTTTGTTGTTTTTGTGTTTTGTTTTGTGTTGTTTTTGTTTTGTTGTTTGTTGTTTTGTTGTTTTGTTTTTGTGTGTTTTGTTTTGTGTTTGTTTGTTTGTTTTGTTTTTGTTGTTTTTTGTTTGTTGTTTTTGTTTGTTTTGTTTGTTTTTGTTTGTTGTTTTGTGTTGTTTTTGTTGTTTGTTTTTGTTTTGTTTTTTTTTTGTTGTTTTGTTTGTTGTTTTTGTTGTTTGTTTTTTGTTTTGTTTGTGTTTTTGTTTTTGTTTGTGTTGTGTTTTTGTGTTGTTTTGTTTGTTGTTTGTTTTGTTGTTTTGTTTGTTGTTTTGTTGTTTGTGTTTTTGTTTGTGTTGTTTGTTTTGTTTGTTTTTTGTTTGTTGTGTTTGTTGTTTTTTGTTGTTGTTTTGTGTTTTTGTTTGATGTTTTT
>JBAMIH010000084.1:5000-10000 GCA_038501795.1 Pseudopleuronectes americanus | reverse complement strand
TTTGTGTTTTTTGTTTTGTTTGTTGTTTTTGTTTGTTGTGTTTGTTTTGTTTGTTTTTTGTTGTTTTGTTGTTTGTTTTTTTTGTTTTTTGTGTTGTTTGTTTTGTTTGTTTTTGTGTTTTTGTTTTTGTGTTTGTTGTTTTTTTTGTGTTTTTTTGTTGTTTGTTTGTTTTGTTGTTTGTTGTTGTGTTTTGTGTTGTTTTTTTTTGTTTTTGTTGTTTTGTTGTGTTTTTTGTTGTGTTTTGTTGTTTTTTTGTTTTTGTTTGTTTTTGTTGTTGTTTTTGTTTTTTGTTTTGTTGTTGTTTTGTGTTTTTTTTGTTGTTTTGTTTTTGTTTGTTGTTTTGTTGTTTTGTTTGTTGTTTTTGTTTTTTGTTTTGTTGTTTTTGTGTTTTTGTTGTTTTGTTTGTTGTTTGTTTTTTGTTTTTGTTTGTTTGTTTTTGTGTTGTTTTTTGTTTTGTTGTGTTTTTTGTTTTTGTGTTTTTTTGTTGTTTTTTGTTGTTTTGTTTTGTTTTTGTTTTTTGTTTGTTTTGTTTTGTTGTTTTGTTGTTTGTTGTTTTGTTGTTTTTGTTGTGTTTTGTTTTGTTGTTTTGTTGTTTGTTTTTTGTTTTGTGTGTTTTTTGTTTGTTTTTGTTGTTTGTTTTGTTTGTTTTGTGTTGTTTTGTTTTGTGTTTGTTGTTTTGTGTTGTTTTTTGTTTGTTGTTTTGTTTTTTGTTTGTTTTTGTTTTGTTTTTTGTTGTTTTGTGTGTTGTTTTGTTGTGTTTTTGTTTGTTTTTGTTTGTTGTGTTTTGTTTGTTTTTTGTTTGTTGTTGTTTTGTTTTTGTGTTTTTTTGTTTGTTTGTTTTGTTGTTTGTTTTGTGTTTGTTTGTTTGTTGTTTTTTTGTTTTGTGTTTGTTTTTTGTTTGTTTTTGTGTTGTTTTGTTTTTTTTGTTTTGTTGTGTTTTTGTTTTTTGTTTTGTTTGTTTTTGTTTGTTTTGTTTGTTTGTTTTTGTGTTTGTTGTTTTGTTTTTGTTTTGTTGTTTTTTTGTTGTTTTTGTTTGTTTTGTTTTGTGTTTTTGTTGTTTGTTTGTTGTTTTTGTTTTGTGTTTTTTTGTTTGTTTTGTTGTTGTTTTTTTTGTTTTGTTTTTTGTTGTTGTTTTTGTTTTGTTTGTTGTGTTGTTTGTTTTTTGTTGTTTGTTGTTTTGTTTTGTTGTTTGTTTGTTTGTTTTGTGTTGTTTGTTTTGTTTTTGTTTTTTTGTTTTGTTTGTTTTTTGTTTGTTTTGTTTGTTGTTTTTGTTTGTGTTTTGTTTTGTTGTTGTTTTGTGTTTTTTGTTGTTTTTTTGTTTTGTTGTTTGTTTGTTTTTGTTTGTGTTTGTTTTGTTTGTTTTTGTTTTGTTTTGTGTTGTTTTGTTTTTGTTTGTTGTTGTTTTGTTTTTTGTTTGTTGTTTTTTTGTTTGTTTGTTGTTTGTTTTGTTGTGTTTTGTTTTTGTGTTTGTTGTTTGTTTGTTTGTTGTTGTTTGTTGTTTTTTGTTTTTGTTTGATTTTGTTTTGTGTTTTGTTTTTGTTGTTTTGTGTTTGTTTGTTTTGTTGTTTGTTGTTTTTTGTGTTTTGTTTTTGTTTGTTTTTGTTGTTTTTTGTTTTGTTTGTGTTTTTTTGTTTTGTTGTTTTTGTTTGTTTTGTGTTGTTTGTTTTTTGTTGTTTTGTTGTTGTTTTGTTGTTTGTTTGTGTTTTTGTTGTTTGTGTTTTTGTTTTGTTTGTTTTTTGTTTTTGTGTTTGTTTTTTTGTTTGTTGTTGTTTTTGTTTTTTGTTTGTTTTTGTTGTTTGTTTGTTTTTGTTGTTTTGTTTTTGTGTTTTTGTTGATTTGTTTTGTTTGTTGTTTTTTTGTTGTTTGTTGTTGTGTTGTTTTTTGTTTGTGTTTTGTTTTTGTTGTTGTTTTGTTTGTGTTGTGATTTTTGTTTGTTTGTTTTGTGTTTTGTTTGTTGTTTTTTTGTTTTGTTTGTTTGTTGTTTTTGTTTTGTTGTTTTGTTTGTTTGTTTGTTTTTGTTTTTGTGTGTTGTTTGTTGTTTGTTTTGTGTTTGTTTTTTGTTTGTTGTTTTTGTGTTGTTTTTTGTTTGTTTGTTTTTTGTTGTTTTGTTTGTTTTTTGTGTTTGTTGTTTTTTGTTTGTTGTTGTTTTTGTTTGTTTGTTTGTTTTTGTTGTTTGTTTTGTTGTTTTTTGTTTTTGTTTGTTTTGTTGTTGTTTTTGTTGTTTGTTTTGTTTTGTTTGTTTTTTGTTGTGTTTTTGTTGTTTTGTTTGTGTTGTTTGTTTTGTTTTTTTTTGTTTGTTGTTTTGTTTGTTGTTTTTTGTTGTTTGTTTTTTGTTGTTTGTTTTGTGTTTTTTGTTTTTGTTGTTTGTTTGTTTTGTTTTTGTTGTTTGTTTTGTTGTTGTGTTTTTTGTTTGTTGTTTGTTTTGTGTTTGTTTGTGTTTTTTGTTTTGTGTTTGTTGTTGTTTGTTTTTGATTTTTTTTGTTGTTTTGTTTTTGTTTGTTTTGTGTTTGTTGTTTGTTGTTTTGTTTTTGTTTTGTTGTTTTTTGTTGTTTTGTTTGTGTTGTTTTTTGTTGTTTTTTGTGTTTTGTTTTGTTTGTGTTTTGTTGTTGTTTTTGTTTTTTGTTGTTTGTTGTTTGTGTTTTGTTTGTTTTTGTTTGTTGTTTGTGTTTGTTTTTTTTGTTTTTGTGTTTTGTTTTTTGTTGTTTTGTGTTGTGTTGTTTTTGTTTTTTGTTGTTTGTTGTTTTGTTTGTTTTGTTTTGTGTTTTTTGTTTGTTTGTGTTTTTTTTGTTTTGTTTGTGTTTGTGATTTGTTTTGTTTTTGTGTTGTTTTTTTGTTTGTTTGTTTTGTTTTTGTTGTTTGTGTTTTTGTTTGTTGTTTTTGTTTGTTTTGTGTTGTTTTTGTTGTTGTTTGTGTTTTGTTGTTTGTTTGTTTGTTGTTTGTTTGATTTTTGTTTGTTGTTTGTTTTGTTGTTTTGTTGTTTGTTGTTGTTTGTTTTTGTTTTGTTTGTTGTTGTTTGTTGTTTTTGTTGTTTTTGTTTTTGTGTTGTTTTGTTGTTTTGTTTTTGTTTTGTTGTTTGTTTGTTTTGTTGTTTTTTGTTTGTTGTTGTTTTTGTGTTGTTTTGTTTGTTGTTTGTTGTTTTGTTTGTTTTTTGTTTTTTTTTGTTGTTGTTGTTTTGTTGTTTGTTTTGTTGTTTTGTTGTTTTGTTGTTTTTTTGTGTTTTGTTGTTGTTTTTGTTTGTTTGTTGTTTGTTTGTTTTTGTTGTTTGTTGTTTTTGTTTTGTTTGTGTTTTTGTTGTTTTGTTTTTTTGTGTTGTTGTTTGTTGTTTGTTTGTTTTGTGTTTGTTTTTGTTTGTTTTGTTTGTTTGTTTGTTTTGTTTTGTTGTTTTTGTTTTTGTTTTGTGTTTTTGTTTTGTTTTTTGTTTTGTTTTTGATTTGTTTTTTTGTTTTTGTTTTTGTTTTTTTTGTTTTGTTTGTTTTTTTTTGTTGTGTTTTGTGTTGTTTTTTTTGTTGTTTTTTTTTGTTGTTGTTTGTTTGTGTTTTTGTTTTGTTGTTTTTGTTTTGTGTTGTTTTGTTGTTTTTTGTGTTTTTGTTTGTTTTTTTGTTGTTTGTTGTTTTTTTGTTGTTTGTTTGTTTTGTTGTTTTTGTGTTTGTTGTTTTGTTTTGTGTTTTTTTTGTTTGTTTGTTTTGTTGTTTTTGTGTTTGTTTGTTTTGTTTTTGTTTTTTTGTGTTTGTTGTGTTTTGTTTGTTGTTTTTTTGTTTTTTTTTGTTTTGTTTGTGTTTTTTGTTGTTTTTGTTTTGTTTGTTGTTTGTGTTTTGTTGTTTTTTTTGTTTTTTGATTTTTGTTTTTTGTTTTTGTTGTTTGTTTTTGTTTGTGTTTTGTTGTTTGTTTTTGTTGTTTGTTTTTTTTGTTGTTGTTGTTTTGTGTTTTTTTGTGTTTTGTTTTTTTGTGTTTTTTGTTTTTTTGTTTTGTTGTTTGTTGTTTGTTTTGTGTTTTTGTTTTGTTGTTTGTTTTTTTGTTTTGTTTTGTTTTTTGTTTTGTTTTTTTGTTGTTTTTGTTTTGTTTGTTGTGTTTTGTTTGTTTGTTTTTGTTTGTGTTTTTGTTTTTTGTTTGTTGTTTTGTTGTTTTTTTTGTTTTTGTTTTTGTTGTTGTTTTTGTTGTTTGTTTGTTTTTTGTTGTGTTTGTTTTTTGTTGTTTTGTTTGTTTGTGTTTTTTGTTTTGTTTTTTGTTTGTTGTGTTTTGTTTTTTGTGTTGTTTTGTTGTTTGTTGTTTGATGTTTGTTGTTTTTTGTGTTTTTTTTTGTTGTTTTTGTTTGATTTTTGTTGTTTTTTGTTTTGTTTGTTGTTTTTTGTTGTTTGTGTTTTTTGTTTTTGTTTGTTTTGTTTTTTGTTGTTTGTTTTTTTGTTTTGTTTGTTGTGTTGTTTTGTTTTGTGTTGTTTGTTTGTTTTTGTTTGTGTTTGTTGTTTTGTTTTTTGTTTGTTGTTTTTGTTTTTGTGTTTTGTTTTTTGTTGTTTGTTTTGTTTTTGTGTTTGTTTGTGTTTTTGTTTTGTTTGTTTTTGTTTGTTGTTTTTGTTTTTGTTTGTTTTTTTGTTTGTTTTTTGTTGTTGTTTGTTTTTGTTTTTGTTTGTGTTTTTGTTTGTTTGTTTTGTTGTTTTTGTTTGTTTTGTTTTTGTTTTGTTGTTTGTTTGTTTTTGTTTTTTTGTTTTTGTGTTGTTTTGTTTGTTTTGTTGTGTTTTTTGTTGTTTGTTTGTGTTTTGTTGTTGTTTTGTTTTGTTTTTTGTTTGTTTGTTTTTGTTTTTTGTGTTTTGTTTGTGTTGTTTTTTGTTTGTTTTGTTGTTTTTTGTTTGTGTTTTTGTTTGTTGTTTTTTTTGTTTTTGTTTGATGTTTTTTGTTTGTTTTTGTTGTTTGTTTGTTTTTGTTTGTTTTTGTTTTGTGTTTTTTTGTTTGTTTGTTTTGTTGTTGTGTTTTGTTTTTGTTTGTTTTGTTTTTGTGTTTTGTTGTTT
>JBAMIH010000084.1:0-2500 GCA_038501795.1 Pseudopleuronectes americanus | reverse complement strand
GTGTTTTTTGTTTGTTTTTGTTGTTGTTTTGTTTTTTTTTGTTGTGTTTTGTGTTGTTTTGTTTTTTTGTTGTGTTTTTGTTTTTTTTGTTTGTTTGTTGTTTTTTGTGTTTTTTGTTTTGTTTTTTGTTGTTGTTGTTTGTTTTTGTGTTGTTTTTTTGTTTGTTTTGTTGTTTTTTGTTGTGTTGTTTGTTTTTTTGTTGTTTTTGTTTGTGTTTGTTTTTGTTGTTTTGTTTGTGTTTTTTGTTGTTTTGTTGTTTTTTGTTGTTGTTTGTTTTTGTTGTTTGTTTTGTTGTTTTGTGTTGTTTTTTGTTTGTGTTTTTTTTTGTGTTTGTTTTTTGTTTTGTTTTGTGTTGTTTTTGTTTTGTTTTGTTGTTTTTGTTTTGTTTGTTTTTGTTTGTTTTGTTTGTTGTTTTGTTGTTTGTGTTGTTTTTGTTTTGTTTGATGTTTTTGTTTTGTTTTTGTTGTGTTGTTGTTTGTTTGTTGTTTTTGTTGTTTTTTTGTTTTGTTTGTGTTTTTTTGTTTTGTTTGTTTTTTGTGTTTTTGTGTTTTTTTGTTGTGTTTTGTTTTGTTGTTTGTTGTTGTTTTGTTTTGTTTTGTTTTTGTTGTTTGTTTTTGTTTTGTGTTGTTTTGTTTGTGTTTTGTTTTTGTTTTGTTTTGTTTTTGTGTTTTTTTGTTGTTTGTTGTTTGTTTTTTTTGTTTTGTTTTTGTTGTTTTTTGTGTTTTTGTTTTGTTTTGTTGTTTTTTGTTTTGTTTTTGTTGTTTTTGTTTGTTTTGTTTTTTGTGTTTTGTTGTTGTTTGTTTGTTTTGTTTGTTGTTTTTTGTTTGTTGTTTTTGTTTGTTTTTGTTTGTTGTTTTTGTTGTTGTTTGTTGTTTTGTTTGTTGTTTTTTGTTTTTGTTTGTTTTGTTTTGTTTTGTTTTTTGTTTGTTTTGTTGTTTTGTTTGTTTGTTTGTTTTTGTTTTTGTTTTTTTGTGTTTTTGTGTTTTGTTTGTTTTGTTGTTTTTTTTGTTTGTTTTGTTTGTTTTTGTTTGTTTTGTTTTTGTTTTGTTTTGTTTGTTGTTTTTGTTTTGTTGTTTGTTGTTTGTTTTTTGTTGTTTTGTGTTTGTTTTTGTTTGTTTTGTTTTGTTTGTTGTTTTTGTTTGTTTTTTGTGTTTTGTTTGTTGTTTTGTTTTTTTTGTTGTTTTGTTTTTTTTTGTGTTTTGTTTTGTTGTTTTTTTGTTTGTTTTTGTTTGTTTTGTTGTTTGTTTTTGTTTTGTTGTTTGTTTTGTGTTGTTTTTTGTGTTTTTTGTTTGTGTTTTTGTTTTGTTGTTTGTTTTGTTTTGTTTGTTGTGTTTTGTTGTTGTTGTTTGTTTTGTTTTTGTTGTTTTTTTGTTTGTTTTTGTTGTGTTTGTTTGTTTTTGTTGTTTTGTTTGTTTTTTGTTTTGTTTTTGTTTGTTTGTTTTTTGTTTGTTTTTGTTTTGTTGTTTTGTTGTTGTTTGTTTTTGTTGTGTTTTTGTTGTTTGTTTTTGTTTTTTGTTTTGTTGTTTTGTTTGTTGTTTTTGTTTTGTTTGTTGTTTGTTTTGTGTTTTTTTGTGTTGTTTGTTTTTGTTTTGTTTTGTTGTTGTTTGTTTTGTTTTTTTTGTTGTTGTTTTTGTTTGTTTTGTTGTTTGTTTGTTTTGTTTGTTTTTGTGTTTTTGTTTTGTTTGTTTTTTGTTTTTTGTTGTTTGTTGTTTGTTTTTTGTTTTGTTGTTTTTGTTTGTGTTTTGTTTTGTTGTTTTGTTTGTTTTTGTTTGTTTGTTTTGTTTTTGTTTTGTGTTTTTTGTTTGTTGTGTGTTTTGTTGTGTTTTGTTTTGTTGTTGTTTTTGTTTTGTTTTTGTTTGTTTTGTGTTTGTTTTTTTGTTGTTGTTTTTGTTTTTTGTTTGTTTTTGTGTTTGTTTTGTTTGTTTTTTGTGTTGTTTTGTTTTGTGTTTTTGTTGTTTTGTTTGTTGTTTGTTTTTTTGTGTTTTTTGTTGTTTGTTTTTGTTTGTTGTTTTTTTGTTTTGTTGTTTTGTTTTTTTGTTTGTTGTGTTTTTGTTTTGTTTTTTGTTTGTTTTGATGTTTGTTTGTTTTGTTTTGTTTTTTTTTGTTTGTGTTTGTTTTTGTTTGTTTTGTGTTTGTTTGTTTTTTGTTTGTTTGTTTTGTGTTTTGTTTTGTTTTTTGTGTTTGTTTGTTGTTTTTGTTTGTGTTTTTTGTTGTTTTGTTTGTTTGTTTTTGTTTTTGTTTTGTTGTTGTTTTTGTTTTGTTTTTGATGTTGTGTGATTTTGATTTTGTTCGTTGTTGTTTGTTTTGTTTTTTTGTTGTTTTGTATTGGTTCTGTTTTTTGTTGTGTTGTGTGTGTGTTTTTTGTGTGTTTGTGATTTGTTTTGTTTTTTTGTTGTTTGTGCTTTTGTTTGTGTGTTGTGTTTGATATGTGGTTTTGTTTTGTTGGTGTTTTGTTTTTGATGTTTTTGTGTTGTTTTTAGCTCTCGGTTGAGTATGATGG
>JBAMIH010000083.1:0-103732 GCA_038501795.1 Pseudopleuronectes americanus | reverse complement strand
GCTCGGACCGGAGCGGGAAGGTAGGTAATAGATATTATGGGCCCGGGCACTCACAGACCGCGGATGACCGCTGGGGACCGGAAGCACCATGCATATGCTACGCCGAGGGACATATTCCATTTTCAACACCTTGACACATCACCGCTTTACTCCACCTGAAGCCAGCTTTGAAGGTGGGCCCGATGCAGGCGAGGGAACGTGGTGGATGGGGGAGCAGCATCTCGTGCGAACGGACCGACAGGAGGGCCACCGCGCCGGCCAATTCGACTCCTGATTACGGGCAAATCCGACATGGGGAGGGGGCAGGGGGGGGCGACCGGGGGCATGTGTGAGGGCGGGTGTCACATTGAATTGTAAATTACTTAAATAATAATATTATCATCTAAATTGCTATGAGCACGGAATGCCGTTTCATGTCTCAGCCATAACCATTCTGGGTAAAAGTATGTGTGTGCTTTGCCAGAGTTTTATATGTCGAGCGTGGGTTGGCACGTGGACGGAGGGCGCGCCATTCCTGGGTGGGATCGACGCGATAACAATCGGAGTCAGGTAGAGAAGATAAAAACAATAACTAAGTGTGGTGCTCTTTGTGTTGAGTGATGTTGCGTGTTACTGTGTGGGTACTTAATGTAAATAGAGACACCTCGTGATCGTATAGGGTTGTATAAGACATAAACAACCACACATTGCAAGCATGTTGAATTGTGGGGGAGCAGCTCAGACGTAACACGGGTTTTTTTTGATCCAGAAACTACACACCTATACCCCCTAATCGGACCATAAAAAAAACACATAAAACCAAAAAAAAAAGAACTGCACGCTAAGACTACTCCTTGAGTCTGTGGTTATACCTCCTAGAACCACCGATAAATTCGAACAGAATAACAAAGTACAGTAATGGAGTGAGAGAGTGTGATTGTTGTGCAAAATTATTAAAATATATCGAAACAAAATTCTAAGGAACTAATTATAATGATCTTACAATCAAGGGATGATGGGATTATATCTCTCATTGAATCGTCGAACACCACAAATACTGAAAAACACCGTACCTGTAGGGCATGACTCAAAAACACCAAAATCCCCACAAACCCCCCCCCAAACTCCCCCACACCACACCAACCCAAAACCCAAAACCAACCCAACCAAAAACAAACCACCCACACACCACCCACACCCCCACAACAACCCACCACAACTCACACCCACAAAACCTACTCACCACAAACAACCACAACCAAACACACCAACAACCAAATCTATAATATTATCATCACAAACCAGCACGCAGATCTAAGTGGTAACTCAACTATTCAGCCACTTTTCTTTGCAACAGACTCCCCCCCCCCCCCCCCGACCTAAAGAACACTAGACCAATAGACAAATAATAAACAGCCCTTCTTATTTCCTGCGCTGTGTTTCTCAGGGCAGGGGTATTCTAAACGAATACAGCAGTTAGACCCTACTAACCGTGACTGACAACATTACACCCACCACCATTACAATACCAAAACAATAATACATGAAATGCCACAGTGGGAGGGGTAACCACTTGTACAACCACAACTCTCTGATGCCGTAGAACTCATAAAACAAGCCCAAGGTTATCCACTTTAACATACATTATGCATGCCTGATAGAAAAAACTGTACGAATAAAAGATGCTGATACGCATTCCCCCAGCGCCCCCCTCACCACAACCGTCCCCACACAAACACATAACACCACACACACAATACAAAGCCCACATGCCACACAAGACCCAGTGAAATGACCGGGGGTGGAGGAATATAAATGCCAACGAGGTGACATATTACGACGCCATGCTCTCACAACCTCCACCTTCTCACTCTTTCATATCTACCAATTCACACTCAACCTGATTTCTGTGTGACACATAGGTAACTGACCCAAGAGGAGCCCAAAACCATGCTCAAAACACTGGACTCCATCACCCCACGCTATCTTATTCATCTGTGAGAAGCACTAGTAGAGAGGTAAGTAAGAGTGGGTTTAAGAAATCCAGAGGGGGTGTAGAGAGACAATTCAAAACACAAAAACCAAAAACCACCTCAACGCGCAGGTTAGAACGAGGCCAAGGGGGCGGCTTAATGGCTTAGTGTTTGTTTGTCATTGAGTGTTCTGATGTGCCGTCAGGTCAGATCTCACTGCCTACAGCCATCGTATAATCGACCTCCATCGCATGATCAAAGACACCTCTCCTCTCCATAGTTAGACCAGCTTTACATCCCCTCGTCCAAATATGGGGTTTTCCTGAAATGGAAGCAACATCAGAATATCTAATCATCACAGCCCACTGCTAGGGTTAAAGTACGTATAAATCCAACATAATAAGTAGGCTGAGTTCACAAAGCCGCATCGGTGGACAGAGCAGGGGACCCATAAATCCCAGCTCAAACATTACACTCTCCCAAACAAAGCAGCCTGACCCATCACTTCACTATTCCCCAGTCACCATAACCCCCCAGCCGCGATCCAGCAGGACACCGATCGGACCACAACGGCAAACCCTACCTCCCCATGACAGAGGAACCTCTACGAACAAGAGAGACACCAACCCCCACGTGGCCCCAGTAGGAGCGCTACCCCGGCCGCCACACCGCCGTATAAACGCACCGTACGACCCCAAGCACCAAGGCCCCCCGCCTAGCAACCTGTCGTGATCAGGCCCCCGCGTAACCCACCAGGCCCGCGCGTACCAGCCCCACCCGCCATCGCAACCCCCAGGACCTGCACACTAAGGACCCTGGCCAACGGCCACAAAGCGGAGGGGAGGGGGAGAGGGGGCGGTGGGGAGGGGGGAAGGGGGAGGGGAGGTAGAAGGAAAGGGGGTAGGAGGAAGGAAAGAAGCGCGGGGGAGGGGGATAGGAGGGGGGGAGAAAAAAGGGAACAATAAGCAGGGGGGCGGGAGGCGGAAGGGGGAAAGGGGGGGGGAAAAGAGGGAGGAAAAGGTGGGGGAGGGAGGGGGGGGGGGGTAGTAGGGGAGGAGGGGGGCGCGAGGGGGGGGAAGGGGGGAGCGGGGCAGGGCGGGGGGGGGGATGGCCGGAGTGGGAAGGGAAAGGGGCGTAGACCAGGTAATTACGGGGGAGGGGGATAAAGACGAGGAGATAAAAAGGAACAGTCTAAAACAGGGAGGATATCAAGTCGAAACGGGGAACTGAGGTTGCTTGGTAGAAAACATCACAAAGGGAAAAGATGACCCCGCACCTATGGTCTACCTGTAACATTATATCTCCCTCCAAGGAGACTGCCGAACAGTGGTGGAGCGCGGAGCGAGGGGACTATTGGCACACACTCTTGTACCAGGGAGTGGATTATTGCTGTCAATTGTCTATCTAATTCCATGCATAGTTTGAACTTCTTGAGTTCCACGTGGGACCGTTGGAGATTTGGGCATTTCTACAAAGGGACTGTAGGGTAGTAGACAGGGCAAGCAAAGGTGGACGCGACCTGAGCGTAATCGACTTCTCCGTTAGCGCTTGGTGGCGAGTGCGAATCGTTTCACAAAACGATTTCAAACACCTAAAATGGGAAGCCCCGAGGAAGAGGTAAGGTGGGCGCGCGTAGAACACTAAGATAGAGCATGTCCGGGACATAATATCAGCCGGTAGGATTTAGTCTTAGATGTGGCTATTGTGTATAGGGGTATGAATTACGTCGTTAGGCCAGTGCTAGGTTTAGGGAAGGCAGAGTGCAGAGGTTATTGTGAGGATAACTTTACTATTAAAGTTGGGAAACATGGACCTCAGTAAGGATCGTACAGTTTCCTAAAAATAACATTCTAAAAATTCCACAGCGCTGTCTAGGAGGTGTATCCCTACGTCCATATTACCGATCATCCCCACGAACCTGGCCCCATCCTCATTATGGTCGTAGCGCTCTTGACGGCGTGGGGGAGAGGGGGGGGGCGCCAGATCCAACCGCACCAGAACCAGAACCTCAACACCCGGAGCGCCCCAGGAGCACTAAGGCAAAGACAGGAGCCCCTAAGCAGAAGAACGCACGAGACACACCTCTCTGATGATGCAACTGAATGATAAACCATAGGAGGTGTTAAAAGACTGGGCGGGTGGTTTGAATTGGGGTTGGAACTATCAGAAGGTTTCGCTGGTGCTTGCGGGAGGAAGGAGTTACCAATGAGCGCTCCCTTACAGGAGCTATAATATCCGTATACCAAATCCACCATTTACTTTAGTTTGCCAACAATATTATAACCACAACACTTATGATTACTTCCTTCTTCAAGCCATTCTGTTAATATTAAAAATTAATCCTGTCACAACACCAAAGACCCCCACATACCGTTATACTAAAACAATAAATAAAAAAAAATACCTCTACTACTATTAGAATCGCTTGTAAAAGTCATCCCGTCTACCAAAAACGGATTTATATAAAGAACATATCAAAAACACTACGGCCTTTCACCTATAATGATCGCACAACCATCCAGGTTCCCGCGCCAGACAGGGGAAGGGGAAAAGCAGTGTCAGTGGCGTGGAGGATGCCGGGGGACGGGGGGCGGGACCGCGCGGGGGGCCAGCGCCCGGGGGGCGTGCCCGGGGGGGGGACGAGGGGAGGGGAGGGAACCGGGGGGGCGCGACGGGGAACACGGGGAGGGCGGGGTAAAGGAGGAGGGGGCATCAATCATGGGGTGCGAGGAACTACATTGCATCGCTACTGCTTGAATGCATCCATAGCGTAAGTAGCTAAGCGAGGATCGTGACACTCTCCAATTCAGTTTCGTCATATTACACATAAATGTGTGCCGACACCAAATAGATCAAGAACAACAATCCCCCCAACAACAGACAGCCCAAGAGCCCATCCACAGAATCCAGCCTGAGTGCGCAACACCGAGCAGCCACGGCATAACAGGCTCCCGGGGGCGGCGGGCATAATCAGTCTCTTACAACATTGATTTTGACTTCACAGGTCCCCCACTTAGTCAGTCCTATGGGCCCCCCGACCACAGAGGACTCCCACTAACCACCACCAAGCGCCAACCGCACGCAATCTAAGTTTAAACATCCCAATGTTCCTATAAAGACTGCAACATTATTCAATATCCTATATCTAACTACTCACACACCACGACCCCCCAGGGAGCCCATCCACGAAACCGCACACCCCAGAACAGAGACCAGGGCGGCCACAGCGGATCGACCCGCGTCACAACCCCACCCCCAGAATCACCCAATCTTCAAATTCAGCCCTCCCCGCACGAGCACCACTTTAGCAGCTCTCCGAGACCCGAAGGAACTCCGTGTGGTCAGTCAGTACAGAGAGCGGAGGTCGGAAGCGAAAGTGGCTGCCATGAGATTGAGATTCGGAGCCGAGAGTCCTTCGATCTGAGAATAGAATCCTTCCTCTCTACGTGTAGTGTCGCAACTAAGACGAAATACAACGACCGCTCAGAAATTGGAATCTATAGACATACCTCGACCTATCTTCATCCTTATTACCTAACCAAATATAGTCCCTTGTCCTCTACCCATCCCCACCCCAATGACCTACCATGCCTCTCTGTGGAACCTATCGGCCTTGATGTGGAGACGTTTTCACGCTTATATTTTGTTATTACGCAAATGTGGCTTAGTGTCGGTCGTAGTCATTCCGTAATAATCGTTTCCAATGTTGGTCCGTCACAAATGTAGTACACCACTGATTCTTTTTTTTTTATTTTTTTTTTTTTTAGTTTTTTTTTATTTACCTATATCCAGACCTCCGAAGAAAATCGCGAACCTGGATATTCTCTGATTAATTCTCCTTAATCACGGACGAACCAAGTGTGGTACCAATCGTCAGTATGATTCTAAATACCCACTCCTTGCTAACTAAGCACCCGGGTGCCGATGCGAGACCTGCAAACTGTAAATAGGTACAAATACCAAACCCTTCAGAACATAGTTCCACACGCTCATTGTTTAGACGCTTAAATCACATTCCCTGGTAATAAAGAACACCTCTCACGCTTGTCATAGGCCTTGCGAATCTTATGACACCCCCCCACCCCCCCACCGCCCCCTACCTCCCCCTCCACTCGTTGCCTGCCAGCGGGCGGGGGGCAACGGACAGTTCTGAGGAAAGGGATGTCGTTTTCCTGAACTATTAGAGCACTGAAACAACATTTATCCAGCTTAATTACACATTATTTTTAACATCACTCAAACTCACAACGTGAGTCCTTATTAAGGCACTTGACGGAAGACCCAAGGGGTGGTGTTGGCCCCCCCCCTCCCCCCCCCCTACACCACCCCCCCCCCCCCCACCCCCCCCCCCCCCCCAGACTCCTCTTCTCCTCCCCCTGTCCTACCTGGAGGACGGTCCCTGTTATTCCTTTGTGTGTCCTCCTCCGATTCTTCTCCATCTCTCCTCCTCTCCTGTTGCCTCCTCCTCTCCTTCCATCTTGGGGGAGGAGTCAGTCCTGTAGGTAGAGACCTTCCTTCTCCTGTAACGATCCACGCAGCCTGTTTTTCCAAAGTGACGTTTCACTCCAATTAAACACATTTTGATAGATTGTTAAAACAAAGATGTTCCTCTATGTTCTTTCAAGAGTATATTCATACAGTTTCTGATTATTAGATCAGCATTGACCCGACGGCGTCAGTTTGGTAAAACTAGGTCGGCGTTAGCGTCTGGAGCTAAAATCTGAAATACGACGTAAAATCAAAATCCATCGAGTCCGAATGGATTAAATCAGTTTATGTGAATTTGAAATATATTTACCCAGATATATGCAGAAGTGTTTCGACGCCGCAGATCAGTCGTGGATTGGAGTGAGTGTACGATGTTGATCATTATTCGTGTTTTTAGTGCCAATGCTTTATTTTCTAAATCAGTTTTCTTCATGTGCTGCAGTGTCTCACCCCCCAGAATAAACACAAGTGGCTTTATTTTCTTGTAAAATTAATGTGGTGAAACATTATAATGCATCTCATTTATTATGAAAAATAAAATACGATGCTAACATTGGAAACGAGACAGAAAAATAGCATGGATATAATTATTATTGTTTTTTGTTGTTTTTTGTGTAATTCTTATCATCCAAGTAGTAGCAATATTGTCGTTTCTTCAACACGAGTCGTCACCGATATTGTGGCTTGTCAGTGAAGTTACACTTATGTCTGCCTTAATAAAAACACAATAGACAAACTGGTTAAATGTGTTTATAGCAACTGGGAAACGAAGCTCATGCGTTGAAGCCTCATTTTAAAACGGTCTCACTCCGGTGGATTAAAGTTTCACTGTGAACTTTAACTCGTTCACACAAATACTGAAGAACAGAAAACAACTGCACTTCAACAAATCACTTCAACAGCAGTGATATTGTGTATTTTCCAACTTTCTCTGTGTGATTCTCTACGAACCTGAATGAGGCCGTTATAAAATGACGTGTTTCCGACTTTTACTCCCACGATCAAAGGAGATAGTTTTGCCTCGATGTAGCATTAACCGATGACGTGTACGTACATTGTAGCTGAATCTGTATTGCATTAAAAACTAGTATGCGTTTTTTCCCAGAGCATCTTGAAGTGGACATGCTTCTTCCATCCTTATCTACAGTCCATGGTTCTGTTGATTATCTAAAGATGACTTTGGGAAACCAGCTTTTATTTCACGCTTTTCCTCGACTGTCGGTAAATGAACAGTTTTGAATATTTTATCCGTGAAGTTCTAGTTTCCTTCGTCCAATCTCAATCGAATCACCAGTAACATGACGTAGACACATTCTGCCACCAGTGCATGGCTGTTGAATCAGCAAACCAGTTACCAGGTGTTTTCCTGTTGACACGACTCTCCCAGCGAGCGGTTTGTCTTTGAGACTGGGTTCTGCACAGGAAGCTCCAAGGACCTTTAAAAAAGTGCAAAAGCCAAGGATTATTATGGTCTGTAAAGTGTTGCCGTGTCGTCGTGATGCAACACTGCAGCAAGCCGGTGTCACGTTGTCGGATTCGACTCCTATTTTCACATCAGGAATTTGAAACACGCTGCGAGAAACGCTCCCGTTCAAAGCTCGTTTGATGTGGAAAAGGAACATTTCTTTCTTTCTTTCTCTGACTCACTTCCATCAAGTATCAATAGACGGCTGCTCTGTCGCATTCACACTGTACATAAATCAAAAGAGAAAAACAACAGAAGATATTTTTGTTCTATTGGTGTCAACAGATTGTGAATAAAGTCTCATTGTCGATGCAGTATTGTAACGGAATCCCGACTCGTGAGTTTTGTGTCCTCCGAACTTCTCCGACCAGGTTGCTGTGGAGCTGTTAGTCATCAGTACCTTATCGATATGATCTCACCTCACCCACCGGTGGTTCGACACACATAAAGTTATCGTCTCCATGATTGAATCACAACATTTGTGTAGTCAAGATGGAATTAATGATGGGTGTGGTCCGAGCAAAAAGGCGCCTGAAGTAGTTGGAATGAAAGTTGAGACACTTTCTCACGCTTTGTCCACAATTCGTTAATTTATTTCAGCCTTTACTTACGAAAAGAGAAAACATCCCACGTACTTTCAATCCTCCACTAGAGGGCAGCGCAGAGTCAAGAGATTCTAACAACAAAAACGTAGACGTAAAGAAGGTTGAGTTAAAGAAGCTCTTAAATATTATTAAGTATTTATGATGGATTTACGCAGGAGAAGAGATGGATCCATTTCCCCACGCGTCCTTTATGTTGGCGTGGTCTTTAAGCAAAACTTCCACTAGAGGGCAGTGCAAAGTATCTTCTCAGAAACCGCTGTTGAAATTTCTTCTTTGTGTCCTATGGTCGTCTCGCTTGAACTATTGGCTATATCGCTCCCCCAGTGGTCGCTTGTGGTAATGCTCTGTTCTGTCTTTGCCCAAAAACAGATCAAATTAAGTAGGAACAGAAGGTTCCATCTGTTTCTATACATGTAGGTAACGTTAAATTAACCTTAAGACATCGGGTTAGAGGAGATCACACCTGTCGACTCAGACTAATCAACGACAACGTGCTTTTTATCCTTTTTATCCTTTTTACAGGAACAGTTTCAGGTCAAAGAGTGAAATAAGAAAAGGTGCTGGGTCTGTTTTATTCAAACTGACTCATAAAACTATAATCTCGAAAAAACTATAAATCCACAGCATCATGATCGTCTCAAACTCAAAGCTGCTACCGTCATATTTCAGCTTTTCACCAGAAGGTTTGTGCAGCTCTGAATGAATAGTCATTATTTTGTGTTATCATCATCATCATGTAATCTGCTGCTGCTGCTGAGGCAGAACAATCACACACACATACATGCATTTGCAAAACAAATTGTTTTTTAAGAGCGAGGGCACGATTGTTGATTTTCTCTCCGACACGTAGGCACATTTGAAATCGTACGTCTGGGAGTGAAAAGAGGTTTTTAAGGTCGTGAAGCTCATTCAGCAGATAAAATAACTTAAAATACAAGTGAGGCAGTGGAAAAAAATACATAATCACACTTTTTCTTCCCCCGTGTAGACACGAGTGTTACGAGACTCCCGGCGGTCGACTTTATTTCACATCTAAACAAGATGCCGAGCGTGCAGCCGTAACAGCCCCGACTCTGCTGCCGGTGATTCTCCCGCCGGCTAATGAGGTTCACTGAAAGGCAGCAGTCGTGTCTGCACGGCTCAAAATCATCGGCTGTTATTTGTAAAACCACAGAGAAGCTGTTCGCCGACCTGCTAATGGGACCTCGTGGTTCCTGCAGCGAGAATAAATCAGAAAAAGGCTTTTTTTGCAATTCACCTGCTGGATGCCGATTTCTGAAATGAGGCGTCTGCAGTTTGAATGTTCCGTACATGAGTCAGGCAGATATTGATATTCTGTGATTGTTGAATGAGTCAATAAAAGAGAAACACACACACACACACACACAAACACACACCTTCCCTTCCACATCAGGCAGTTTGATTCAACTGAGGGTTTATGGAGCTCACATTAAATTAAACTCGGTCATGAAAACACAGCTGGGTGGGAACAGGCTCCGGTCGAGGGACTTTTTAAAGATCGCCTAAACGGAACCTCTGGAAAGTGTTGTGACCCGATGCTCTGGACGTTCTGCAGAGTTTGTGTTTCACGTATGAAGATCGCAGCATTGGAGAGTTCGGGTCGGACGTTCGGAGCAGCAGGAGGGAGAACAGGATGAAAACATTCCACTGCAGAAATCATGTGTGTTTTTTTTACAGCACATTGACACCAGCAGCCGCTCTTATTGTGAAAAGCTCTGGAAGCGATCATGGTTTATGGGACATGTGTAGGTTATATTCTCTTCACCTCTTTTCTGCTCCTGATGCTTTATGGTTATGATGCATCTGTTTATGAGGATTTTCTAAAACGCCAGATGAAGAGAAATCCTCAAACCCCCTGAACCTGAGCGGGTGAGACACTCAGGAGGTCACGTCACTGGTTTAAATGGTCTCAGCCCAGTTCCCATTGATATCAGGTCCCAAACAGGATCAGTGCAACGTTCAGGTGCGTTTGACCGGTTCTGTGTCCAGTGAGTCTTTCAAAGAGGCTTGAAGGAAATTATTGAAATGAAAAACTAAATGAATTCTTTAATTTAAATCTTCCCTCTGATCTCTTCTCATTACGGCCTCGTCCAATTGGATTCCTAATGAAAGCCCCGGCTGTGACTGGCAGGCATCACTTCTCCCCGGCCTGGTTCACATGTCGGTGTGGGCACGTGCAGCGACCCCAATATCCCCCCCCGTCACTCATCATTAGCACCTCCACGAGCAACGCAGGCACCGGCTGCCCTCCCGGGGAATTCAACCATTTGCATAGAAAAATTGCTTTCCTCCACGCGTCGAGACAGCACTGTTTTGCATAATTAGAAATGATGTGCGTCTGCCGGGCCCGACTGACGTGTGCACGTGGGAGAGGGAGGAGGAGACGATGGGAGTCGGTGGACATGACGGACGAGCACAGCTGAGAGTGTAGATGCAGGTTTTTACAGTTTTTTTAATAAAATATAACAATAAAGGACTATAACAGGCAGTGCAACACAATGTGTGTGTGGTTGTGTGTGTTAGAGAGGTTGCTTTCAGTGTGTTTTTTCTAATTTGTGCACATTTAGTACCTACGTTTGTGTCCTGTTTGAATATGTGTTCCCTTTGAGTGTGTGTATAGTGACAAATAGTTTTAAATTAAACCTTTAACTCTTAAAATGTTAAAATTTAAAGATATGAACACAAAACATTTCAAGAAAACCTCGTCCGGACAGTGTCAGGACTTTGTGTTTCTCGTGTGAAGACGCAGCAGGAGATCGTCCGGGTCCGACTCCTTCACACCGACAGGTCACGTGTTCTAAACATCATCAACACACATCTCAATACACAGTCTATGTGTTATCTATGTAGAAACCTTTAAAAAACGATCTCAGTTAAAAGTAAACTCTGACATGAACCTCATGACCGACACGCTGAATTCTACATGAACCAGGCTCCAGTCTGGTGAAAGGAACAGCAGGGCATTCGGTGTGTGAATGGAAAAGACAGATTCACAGCCTCAACCTGTCTTTCACTCTCAAATCACTTCTTCTTCGAGGTTGTGAGAGTGGAGAGGTTGTCGAGCACCTCCACTCATCGACCTGCAGCTCCGATGTGCTGTGGCCGACCTCAGCTCCCAGTGTCACCACAGAGCGGATCTTTCCATCGAGGTCATTTCGCAGCCAACTGGCTCCTCTATATGTGTCGCTCCGGTGGCCTCGGCGGTGGAGGGGAGCAGAGGAGTGAAGAAGAGGAGGAGGAGGAGGAGGAAGAGGAAGAGGACTCACTGTGATAAGAGAGCCGGAGATAAGACGGACACAGGAAACACACACAACCAGCAGCGGCATGTTCAAGAGCTATTTGAGCCCGTCACAGATCTGGAACACACACACACAGAGACACACACACAAACAAACACACACACACAGACACACACACCACCATGCATCTTGCACATACTTCATTATCACAAGTGCACACTGTACTCACCACTGTTGCATCATGCACACACACTTGTTTCTTTCTTGTGTGTCTCTGTGACTTCATCACTCACACACAGACACTTGTCGTCAGAGGTTTTTGATGTTGTCTTTTCTATTTGTTAACGAATAAATAATCTCTTTTTGAGGTTGTGGTTGATGAGAATAAAGTTTCACCCTAATTAAAGAATGATAACAAATCACCTTCTGTGCATCGTTAGCGTTCCACGCTGCGCTAATGTCGTTTCTTAATGTGAAGTCATTATCAATCAATCAAATCTTATTTGTGAAGCTCATATTCACAAATCACACTTTGTCTCACAGATCTTAACAAGGAGGATCATCTTCTGTTCTTAATCCTCAGCAAGAGGAAAACTACAGATTATTAATTCATAACATGCCTCCAAGTGTCCGTGAGACCCGACATTCAAATTCACCTCGAAACGTCATCATATTTTTAACCTAAATCTGAAGTCCTGATTCCAAAGATCCAGAGCAGATGCTGTAGAATCACATCTGACTCACGATCGGCCCAGATTGTATCAGCAGGACTTTAACTTTTATTCCTGATCTGGACTCAAATGCATACAGAAGAAAACTAATGCAGAATCTCGACAGGGACCTCGATGCCTCAGCTTGAGAAGAAGCATCAACAGTTTCCTCGTCCGTGGAGGTTTCATCTTCTCTTCTCTTCTGAAGCTTTCAGGTCATCAAACACTGTTCAGCTGTTTGACCTCTGCATCAGGTGAAATGTGACACCAAAAAGTCCAGCGGGTCGTTTCCACTGAGGTCAGAGGAATCATGTCCTCCTCACTAACATGTCCTCTGTCTGGTTTCCCTTCACTCTTATAGTTTCAGGTAGCTTGGTTCCTGATGTTCAAATTCTTACCTGGAGTCTTACTGCCGAGTTCGACTGTTATTCAGGACTGAAAAAATGTTAAGATCATATGTTTGTTTTAATTTCAAGTTACTATTTGCCTCAAAAGAGGCCAGAAGGAAAAGATAAGATAAAATTAATTAAATGGCGAAGACGTGTTCTTTTTGTAATAATGCTGCAAAAAGGATTATAAGTGGCTGAAATACCAAGATTTAACAGTTTTATTATCACTACACATTTACCTTTAATCTGTTATTTAGCAGAAATTCTTTAAATGGTTGTTTTATTCATTTAGTGCGTCCTTCTTCTACGCTCCTGCAGAGGTCGACCGTAGAGCCACTCGTCCGCAGATAGCTGACTTTGGGTTTTTCACAAAGTAGAAAAAGGAGCAGTTCCTTTTCGGCCGCAGGAGGAAAACGTTTGTGGTGAACAGAGACTCAGAGATTCAGAGAGAATCCTGGGAATCCTGAAAAGCCTGAAAAACAGGACCTCTCCTGATGTTGTTCAGGAGGAATCGAGCAGAGAGAGCGACTGTTTCCATATTTACTGTGAACGCTCGTCTCTGTTTACGCTGCCGGCGATTTTAATTTGCCACCAAACACCAAATTGCTGTTCATAAAGACGAGTTTAATCGCTGAGGGGCAGAGAAAATATTTAAAATCCACCTCCCTCCCTGTGATATTAATCCTGTCTGATTCGATCCTGAAATCATAGAGCTTATTAATGATGGTGCCATTCGAGCAAATCTAAATGAGTGACAGAATGATGGAGACAGATTCACTGAGACAGCTCTGGGCAGAATGATGGAGTGATGGAGAGACAGAGTGACGGAGGCTCCGGTCATCAGCATTTCAGATCCGCTCCTCCGTGAGGAGACCAGCCATCCATAATGCATCGCATGTCTCCTAGCAACAGCCGGGAGCCTAGCAACTGGATCTTAGCAACAGCAACAAACCGCCGCCTCCTCGTCCGCGGACCAATCGGGGAGCGGCCTGCCTGATTCGGCGCCGCCAATCAGGAGGAGCGGGGCCAGTTAAGTGATTGGAGCCAGTGTGTTTCGCTGCACAGCTGATTAGACACTCGCACACAAACACACACACACACACACACATGAAACATATGCATTTACAAACACGACACACACATAGAGGCACAGTGAGTTAAAGTTAGAAAACACACACACACACACACACACACACACACACAGACACACACACACACACACACACACACTCATTCCTGGATCCTCTGTCGATGTTTAGTTTTTTCTTAATTGCTCAACATGTTCATCGTTATTTATTCTTCAGTTTTGTGTCCAGCCTGACGCACAGTTATAGTTTAAAGTTTCTTGCTCATATTTTATATTATCTTTAAATATCTCACTCTCTGCTTCCGGCCCTTTTACCTCAGAAAAGCAGCTGAATACTTCTGAATAACCTTTTTCATCTATCATAGTTTAAACGATGAGGTGGGCCGCTCCCCTTTGGCCGTCTCACTGGAGCTCTGCGTGGTTTTTAAATGGCTTCCCTCCTATCTGTTCTCTCCCTGTTCTCCTGGAGGCTAAAGCTAATATCACCCCTCCACACTGAGGAGCCTCCGCACCCCCGCAGGGCAAAGACAGACAGGAGGGGAAAAGCTCCATCTTTAACTTTAAATGAGCTGTAATGGCGTCCGCGGGGCCTTTTACCCCAGATCCAATATGGCCTCGCGTCCGGCAGGCACACGGCAGCTTTTCAATTCACGAGGCCAAAGGTGTGAGTTTTATCTGGAGATTCATTCCCTGGGCTTAAATAGAGGAATGAAAAGTGAGGATTAAGTCACCTGCCTTTGTAAGAGCTGGACGCGGCTCATTCTTCATTCAGCACCAGGCAATCTTCAAATCCACAGACGAGGAAGAGGAGGAGGAAGAGTCAGTCGAGGTGGCTCCCCATCATCAGGATGAGCAGGGGTTGTTTGTGAAGTGATTACTTGAGTGAATCGTCTCTAGTTTCCTCTTGGATTGATTGATGTCCGGCTGAGTGTGAATACAAACAACAGTCAATAATTAGTAGTTCATCTTGATAATAATCTCTGTCACTGAGCATTAATACATTTCATGCACTTTGTAAACATAAATGTGTGAATCTGGATCGTTCACACGTAATAATTGGACCAATCAGGAGCTTCTGTCGTCGACTTGCAAAACACGGCGGTTGTTTGTGCTTTAAAACATTTTAATTTCATCGGCTCAATAAATCAATTAATACTGTTTATCAGACTAGATGCAGATATCGATATTAAAGAGTAAAACATTTCCGATGCTGATATATCGGATGATACATTTGTTCCTGGAAGGATCATGATGAAATATGATGGAGATCAACATCTTCTTTGATATCTAAAAGAATAATTTGATTTTCACATCATCAAATCAATCAACTTTAAAACAGAAATATTAATCATTATCAACAAACTAGTCAATAATGAACATAAATATTTTCAGCAGCCGATTCAAGATTCATATAAACAAGCTCCTATATGTATGTGTAGACTATATATAAAAAAAAGTGTTGCAGCACTATATGCTTGCCTCTGTGTGTGTGTGTGTGTGTGTGTGTGTGTGTGTGTGTGTGTGTGTGTGTGTGTGTGTCTGTGGGCAGATGCTATTAAAACGTGTGACAAAGCTCCCCCCTCCCAGATGAAGATCCGGTTGCAGCGAGTCCCTGGACATGTGACCTCCCACAGTGCATCAGTGTGGGCCGACATGAAGGTGAGTGAATCACCGGTGGCACTTGAAATAAGTCATTAAAGGGAACTCGCTGTTGACATGACATGCAATCATCCAGGATCACAATTGGACTTTCAGAAATTTTATATTTAAACCTTTTCTCTCACCGAGGTGGTTTTGAATCTGAATTGTAAATGTCCTCGGGTCACAGGCGGACGCCGCGGCTTGCTAGGTACCGCTGTTACCTAGCAACAGAGCTGAAGTCGCACACGCCGAGAAAGTTTGAATGCCTCTCGGTTTTTAAACACGCTAACCGCTGTTTGGGGAAGTTTAAGCGTGATACTCTCGCATCGGACATCATGAGGATTGTCATCTCTTTAGAAAACGGTGAATCCAGGGACAGGTCGGCGAGAGAAGGATCCTAACGATGGAGCTGCTGCTTCTCTGAGATGGAAGGATGCATTCCTAGGCCACGTTTAAAGAATTCTCAGAAATCGTCATTTAATCTATTCCACTGTCTGAAATCCGCATTTACAGAAAGAGATACGGCAACTTAAAAAAATACTTGAACCTGGAAACAGAAATCTAACGGCTTCATATTCAAATTTGATCGAATTACGAGAGGCTCAGTCATTTCCTCAAAGACTTCTATAGAAACAACCAGTCGCCCCCTGCTGGTCATTCGGAGAAGGCAGGTTTGCGGCATTTTTGCATTGGCTTCACTTTGTGGCCCTGGAGTCTCGATCCATTTTTAGCAATCGTCCATAAACTCAACTCAGACATATCATAGATGTTCACACAGTCCATGTAGTTTCATCTGGTTTGATTTTTACTTTTCCATGTAGAAGTGTTTTTGTGTTGCTTGGTTTGTGGATGTACACTGAAGAAACACATCAGACCTGTTAGTGGTAATCACCAACTCTTCCCGTCTTTCATTCCGCTCCCATTTGTCCTTTCCCTCTTTCTTCTTTCTCCCCCCCTCCCTCCCATATTTCTCTCTCCCTCCTCTCTTATCTCCTCTAGTCCGTCTTCCTTCTCTCCTTCACCGTCTCGCTCCGCCTTTCTCTCCCTTCTCCCATCTGCTCTGTCCTTAATTTCCCCTTTTCACTCCCTCTCTCTGCGCTTCCTTTATTCAGCTCACTTCCTGTTCAGGTTCCTTTATTGGCCTGAATGTTGGATGAGCAGCTCTGTGAAATCACTTGAATAAAAACAAATCAAAATATCTCTGCCACGTAACAATGAGAGTCTCTGCATCCGTCTCTCTGCCTTTTGTCAGAGAGACGCCTCCACATATTTTGCAAGTTTATAAACTCGTTCTCTTTCGCTTGTTCTCTCTCTCTCTCACACACACACACACACACACACTTTTAAATTCTCTCCTCAACCCCAAGGCCTAAATCTACTCCAGGGTCTACTTTGAATTTTACCCTCTAACCCATTTTTGTTTTGTTTCACATACCAAACTCCCCCGACCTCTCACCTAAACATTCACATATATAAACCATATCTTTCCTGCATAATAACAGACATAAGAACCCTATAATTCCAGGTCCTATGTTTTAGATTTAAGCGCCTGGATCCTAAAACAATATAACAGCTGCTGTGAAAAACTCTTGGAGCTTCATGTTTCAACTCTTCGACTCTTTTCCTCTCCTCCTCCTCTTCCTCGCTTCATCTCTTCACCTCCGCTGCGACAGCATCCATCACCAACTTTCTCCTTCTCCTTCCTCCTCTAAATTTAAATCTCCCTGATTCTCTCTCCTCGTCTCTATCTCCTCCATCTCCCCCCTTCTTCCCACTTATTTAATTTGGTATCACATTAAGGCTTCGGAGGAGAAAGTTAATTACGTAGCATTTTGAATTATGAATTGTGAAACTGTGTAGTAACATATTGCCTCATTTCTCACCGCAGACTGAGGGCGATGAGATTTTTCACGGCTGCTTTGCAGGTATCACAGACGCTATGTTCAGTCGGATCTTTCATACGAGTTCAATCTTTTTTATTAACTTGATATAATCTTTTTTTAAAGCCCACATGACAGATGAAAGGCTTCGCCCTCAAAATACAATATTATATAAAATTAATAACATGTAGAAAATGACTATCTGAGAGTCCTGTCAGTATGCCTCACTTAGCATTAAGCTATAATGTGGCGGCGGTTATATGAGAAATAAGGCAAAGGTACGGCCCTCTCTTTATTTTTACAAACCACAAGTTAAATCTACAATAAAAATATAACACTGATGATGTATTAAACTGAAAGATTTAGGCAACGTGTTGTTAATAACACACAATATGGAAACAAACGTCTCATAAAACTAATATTTTGTTTGACACCATTGAATGTATAAGCCAAAAGAAAAGCCACATTATTTAGATCGCCCCCTGGTGGCTGGGTACAGTAGATGTCATAAACTCTACCTGCTCCATGTTCGCAAAAGGGACATTGACTAACAAAGTTAAAATATACGTTAACTTTTCTTTCTATGATCTAAGAACGTATGATGTTTGTTCATGTTCAGGATACGTTTGGTTTTAATCGGCTCTTCGATGATGTAATAAAGAAAGTTCTTTATATACAGTCGATATATTCACATATATATCGACATATATATATATTAAAGGGGGGTCCACCTGATTCATTTGTTGTCATTTAGTTGAACCAATCATTTCTGTTCAGGATCCAATTGAATGTTGCTTGAACTAAGATAATAATTTAATGTTTAATGACAACATCGAGCGCGTTGACGCTCAATTTGTAGATATTATGAAGACGTGCGTAACTTAAATATAAGTACGGATTTATGGTGAGATCAGACTCCCACATTTACACTCTACTTACTGTTCCTGACGCCTCCCCTTCCCCTCGCTCGCCCCCGTCTCCAGTCATTTACATTTATATTGAATTAGAAGCTGTGGTGGAGAGCGAGTGGAGGCAGCCGAGACTGATCATAATGGGAGATTACAGGCCGACTGCACCACCATTATGTCGTATAATTACAAAGAGAGAGAGAGAGAGAGAGAGAGAGAGAGAGAGAGAGAGAGAGAGAGAGAGAGAGAGAGGAGAGAGAGAGAGAGAGAGAGAGAGAGAGAGAGAGAGAGAGAGAGAGAGATGGATGGGGCCCCTCGATGCCCAGATGTCAGTATCTGTTTCATTTAGGGGAATAATGTGTCTCTGTTTTTCGAGGCCACCTTTTTTTTCCACCTGTAAATATTATGAAACGCTGGACCCGTTGTTATGGGTCACGATTTATGACATCAAGAAGAATGTGTGGGAATTCACCACTGCATCTTCATCCCGCCTCCATCTGGTGCTCTACAAATATATGTACACACACACACACACACACACACACACACACACACACACACACACACACACACACACACACATATATATAACTTTACCATTTGTCTATAAGACAGCAAATTAACCAGATTAATGACTAACTAACTGTATCTGAATGGATTTGTGTTTAGGCAGTGAATTATGAGGCTGTAATTTACCTTCACAAACCATCTCAGGAGCTTTCTAATTCAGTCACTTCTGGCTTTGATGAACGTATAATGTCAATATTAGCTGACTCACTGAGAGGGATGGATGTGGAAGGGGGAATGGAAGAAGGGAAGGGAGAGGATGGATGGACGAATCTGAGATAACATTTATTCAGACCTTATTGTGATACACCCGTGTGCTTTATGTCTCATAAACATAAGAAGCTACTGCTCAGATTAAAATTAAAAAGGACGAAGTCAGAGGTTTTTCCCTCGAACATGAATTTATTTGTCCTTAAATGTTTTTTATCGTGATATCATTAAAATACAATAAAGTCAACATGAGATTAGCTCTTGAATGAATGATTATGTGATATTTCATTAACCCTCCTGTGGGTGGAGGTCAGAGGTCAGGGTCAGAAGCTGTCTGTGGTTTTACGTGGTTGAACATCTTTTAATGATTTTTCGGTTCCCTGCAGTTTAATCTGTAATAAAAACAATCAATTTAAACTTTGGGATCGATGAGGGGAATAACAACAGTCATTAAGCCTGAGCTGTGAGGAGCGTCATTATCATTAACGAGTAATACAATTCTCATTCCGTGAGACGCTGACAATCTTCCACCAGTAAATATTCAAGTGAATATTCCAGTGTCACTTTGTACGTGAGGCTCCGCTGAGCCATTATCTGATTGGACGATGGCGCCACCTACTGTTTGGTTTGACACACTGGTATTTTAATGGCCATTTATTGTGACAGACATTTAAAAATATAAAAAGCTGTGTTTGAATTTATTGCAACTTACTTGTACTTGTATTAAACATATTCATGTGTGATATTACACTACATCATAACCTTATTCAGTTTCTTTCGTATATGTTGTTTAACGCAGACTACACACTTCTTTCTTTCTATATTTCAATAATAATTCTCTGGGTTTGAATACATTTCAAACGCTGGTAGAGTCGATGTGACCATAGACTCATAGAATTATAGAATCCAATAAAACATTTTATTTTATAAAGATCGTAAATATGAGCATGATGAACTTTTCCACAAATTAAGACATAAAAGCAGAATAGAATCAGGCGTGTTTTTATATGTAAAAAAACATTGAAAAACTTTTACATTTTCTTACAAACTGTTCTAAATACTATTATTTTGTTAATTTGTTCAGTTACAAGCAGCATCTATTGACTTGTGTCCGTTTTCTTCCTTTTAATAACTTTTATTTTGAAGTCTTCTACGGCACATACATACATACATACATACACACAGGAAGTAAACATTGATGACGTAGATACCGCTTCCTGTCTGCTTCCTGGTTGCTTCTTGTTTCCAACTCTCTCACTCACCGTGCGTTGTGTGTTCGTTGTGTGTTTGTTGTGTGATTCTCCGGTGAACCACGGGAGTCCGGCCGCGGTCATGAGCGCCGTCATTCCCCGGATCGAGCAGCTCTCCGCCCGGGTGGTCCGGGTGTTGGGCTGCAACCCGGGACCGATGACTCTGCAGGGGACCAACACCTACCTGGTCGGCACCGGGCGAAGGTGACAGCGGGTTCACAGGAGGGTTACGTAACATAACATGAGGGTGACGTAACATATACATATATATCTATATGTTTATATATAGATATAGATATGAGGGGAAAGGACCTCACAACAAACTCCTCTCCTAACTTCATATATTGTTGTTTTCTTTCTTGCGTTGCAGCTTTAACTATCTGCAGAAATTGAATTCAAAATTATCCTAGTAATGTTTCTGTGAGTTTGTAATAATCGAAAATTAGTTGTTTCTCCTACCCTCGAATAGTTCCTTTATATTTAAATACTTTATATTTACACCAGGGGCGGGTCCTCTCTACAGAGGCAGACATGTTGTTTTTTTTACAGTAGCCCAGACTGGACAAACTAAACATATTTTGAGTTTCAATGACAACTGCAGCTACCACAGGTTCTCTGTAATGTTTGTAGGGGGACAGAAAAAAGTCAAAAGAGAATAAAATAATATAATTCTGATTGCAGACGTGTGCTGATAGACACGGGAGAATGTGCCAGGCCTGAATACATCAGCAGTTTGAAACATGCTCTGACCCAGTTCAACACCAGCATCCAGGAGATCATCATCACTCACTGGCATCACGACCACACGGGAGGCGTGGAGGACATCTGCAGGGACATCGCCGGTGAGGGCCGCAGCACATGTGGGGTGGGTGGGGTGGGGGGGGCAGGTTCAATGTAAGATGGGTACTTTTCATCTCTGACCACCATCTCTCTGGTTTCCCTCCTGCAGGTTCTGATGTGCGAGTGAGCAAACTGCCTCGCAGCGGGCAGGTCGGAGAGTCGGCTGGAGAGAAGAGCTACACCTACCTGAAGGACGGAGACCTCGTCCAGACAGAGGGGGCCACGCTCAAGTCAGTTCACTTTATATGTGTTGAATATATAGCATTATATATATAGCATTTCAATCTAGCAGCACTTCATAAGAAATTAAAATAACCAAACGTATATATATAGTAAACACACACACAAACACACTGTTACAGCCAGAATCGTACGGCAGTCAGTTATTCGACCATGGAGCCATATTTCATATCTGTATTTCCCAGAGTTCTGTTCACCCCGGGTCACAGCGATGACCACATGGCCCTGCTGCTGGAGGAGGAGCAGGCGCTCTTCTCTGGGGACTGCATCCTGGGCGAGGGCACGGCTGTGTTCGAGGACCTGTACGACTACATGAGATCCCTGAAGGTCCTGCTGGACTCTCAGGCCGACCTCATCTACCCCGGTGAGTGAGCTCTTGCTGGTGCGTGTGGAACACTGTCCTGTGTCGTGAGAGGCTTCCTGAGTGTGTTCACAAACACACACAGAGTCAACACATCTGAATGGTACCTACAACTCACAGACACATCAGTATCTGCGTTGATGTTTGCTCATATGAAAAACCTTTATTTTACAGAATAAACACTGCAGGTAAGATGTCAATCTATATTTAAAGTTAAAGATTTTTTGTTCTAAATTCAAGTTCCACCTTATATATTTTACTTGTATTCTCCTTTTTTGGAAGGTGTGTTGGGAGTAACTGCCTTGCTCAAGGGCACCTCAGTTGGCGAGGGGAGTTCTGAAAAAGTTTATTTTTCTTCTCTTCTGATTTCTAACTTTTTACAATCAATCTTTATTGTTCCCTGTTGTTTAACTTCAGTCTGAGGCTTGTTCATTAAAAAGTCTTTGGGTGGTTGGAGACAAACCGCTGCTGTTGTCTGCGCAGGTCACGGCCCCGTGGTTCAGGACGCCGGCTCCAAGATCAGACACTACATCAGCCACCGGCAGCAAAGAGAGCAGCAGATCCTGGCGGCCATTCAGGACGGAGCAGGAAAACCCTTCTCCTCCATGGAGCTCGTGAAGATCGTGTATAAGGTGAAAAGATTTCCTTGGAACCTAATTCAGACCCTGGTTCCTGCTGTGGAAAGTTCCTGTAAATGTTCCTATAGCTCCGGGCGAACGTTGTTTACGAAAGCGATAATAGCCGTGCTCTGGTTTTCTCTTGATTCACAGTAAGAACGCTTCTAACAGCTTTTCACTGCTTCTCCTCCAGGACACCCCTGAACAGCTGCACCCAGTAGCTAATGTCAACCTGGTCCATCACTTAAAGAAACTGGAGAAAGAAGGACAGATTTGCTTGAGTAAGTAACTCTCTTACCATGAAAAACTGAAGAATTCATTCTGCATCAGTTTAAATAGTTCATACAGATGCTCAAGTCAAACTAAAGCAACTTTGACCTTAGAACAGCAGCTTGATTAAAATGAGTTTCATGGTTCCGTGATGAGGAATAGGGAGAATGTTTCCTCTTTCCTTCCCACTCCTCATCCTGAACGCCTGCCAGCTCGAACGGTCCAGCAAGTGAGGCTGAACTGTAGATCAGTTAAAAAGACTTAGAGGTTAATAAAACAAACTGTTTATCTCCAATATTCAGCAGGAAAATTTAAAAGTATGGATATATAATATGGATTTGTTAGAGCGGCAGTCAGAGCTCCACTCAACTCATTGATAGACTGAAGAAATCACCTTGTGTGCCTGCAGAGGGCGCTGCTGCTCAGTGGAAGTTACATAGTGTCGCTTTAACCAAATCAGAAAGTCTCAGACCTTTTGGGTTTTATGTGTGAATATGAAAGTATGTCAATGTGCTGGAATGTAAATCAAAAGCTGCACTCACTCACAGACAGCTACCTTTTTAAATGCCCTAATTATTGTTTTGTTCTTGTTTTGTTTTTTACAGCTGATGAGTCCTCAGAGAACATCAAATGGAAGAGTAACCTGTGATGTTCACCAAGACAATGAAGAAACAGACTCTAAAAAGGTTTTCAGACATGTCTCTGCACAGACGTGTTCACAACAGCAACAGATCACAGGAGCAGCGGTCGAATCAGACTCAACGACTGTGACGGATGAAACGTGTTTTTCTATCCTCACCAACATCTCAGCTGCTCTCGCCTTGACAATTAACCTCACTGTGGCCTGTGCTGCTCAGTCACTAGAGGGCAGCATCTGCTAAGTCATCTTAATGGGTGATAACTTGAGAAATAAAATGCTTAAGCTTGTCATTTTTGTTCCTGCAAAATTAAAAAAGAATGGATTATAGGAAATTCTTATGTGAATTAATGTGAATGTGTGTGGAGAATTTAAAACAATGAATCCTCATCATTGTGCTAGTGGTTATTGTTCTGACCACAAATGAGGATTATTGTGTATTTGTGTTAATAAAGAGATCATTCTGAGGCAGATAGTGATATTTATCTATATTCTGATAACTAATAATACAAATGACAAATGTAAATAAATATATTTGTTGTGAACTTTTGACCTCAGGCCAGCCCCTCAGTGCGTCTGTTTTCATGTTGACTCACAGAATGTATGTGGTCGGTTTGAGGACTTTTCCACACAAAATGCTAATTCCTTACTAACTTGACTGAAAGCAGTGTCATCACTTTGAACTTTGTATACAACAGACCTGTGAACCGAGCCAGAGTTCCACAGTAACACAGTAATGTGCCCACAGAGACCAGTTCCATTACTGTTATACACAGTGCATGTGTAAACCACTAAACTGTGTTTTGAAGAAGCACCAGAAGAAGAATATAAATATTAACAGTCCAAGACAAAAACAATAAACACAAACACAAAACAATTATAATAAACTTCATTTATGTAGCATCTGTTAGGTACTTTTGTCAACAAAGCAAGAGAGATGTAATGTGACAAGGATGCCAGACTACTATGTTTAGGTCATAAACAAGGTGTTCAAGTTAAATTAATACATATAGAGATATGTCACATGAAGACTTAAACTCATAAAACAGTAATATGAGGGTAAAAATAAACAAACAAGTAAAAGAAATGGTGAAAAACACGACATCACATGAAAGCAAGTCTATAAAAATGGGTTTTAAGAAGTGATTCAAAAGAAGTCACAAAAAGGTAAGAATATATTATGTTATGATATAAGAATAAGGAAGAGTAAGTATAAAATAATGTTTTGTTATAAGAATAAGAGTTCATAATATAATAGCGTTATTATAATAATAAGTTAAAGTATTATAAGAGTATTTTATGAAATAGAATATAAGTAATAGTAATTATTATGAGAGTACATATACTTGTATATATATATAGTAGAAGGTTGGGGGTGGGGGGTTGTACAGTATAAGCAGCAGGACCGTGGAGTCTCCGGCTCAGTGGGGCCAGAGGAACCAGAGGAACATGGCGGCTCCGGCCCTGGACGCCTCCGACGCCGCTCCGTCCCGCTGATGACCCGAGTCACGCACCGGACAACACCGACACCCGCTCCCCGCACAGCCCGCACATGGCTCCTCAACTCCCGGGTAAGTTTCCCGTCGGTCCCGTCACTTCCAGTAATTTCAATATGACACCTTTCTCCGTGAGCCGGGACTTTACGCTGCGTTTCCCCCCCTCAATGGCGCCGCGACTTCCCCGTGACGACACGTAAACGCTCGTGTTGACCCGCACGGGTGAGAGAGGCAGGTTAACCCGGGATATAACGCGAGGGTGTTTATCCAGCAGGTTGTTTCCCACCGTGTGTCTGACCCGCGTCAGTGACGCGTCGCCCCGCAGACTGACAGCCAGCGGCGCCGGGGCTCCGTCGGTCGCTTCCCGGACAAACACGCTCCTCTCGGCCGGTAACAGCCGCTGCCTGCCCCCTTCTTTAATTCATAATGTTTTTACCATCCCACTGGGACCGAGATATTTAACTTCCTGATCAGGAAACACAGCTGCGGGGTTCATCTGCGTGAATCTGCGGGAGCACCGCTTCCGGTCGTCAGGTGTCAAAACAAACTTCCAGGTAACACATTCAAATCCTCGAGGGATCACGTGTTTGTGTTGATTTGTAGTTTGAATTGAAGTTTGACATTTTCAAGTCTTGACTTCCTCGAGTGAGTCGAGCCTGGCCGGCCATTTCCTCTCTGGGTTTTTCAAAATAAAACCTTGCTTTCAGAAGTTTAGTGAGCTGTTTGCTGACTCCACTCGGAGACTGCGTGTGTAGACAGATCTCGTCACAACAACGCGACTAGACTGTGCTAATTTGAAGAAAGGCATCAACAGGTGGTACCCCGCCCCCCCACACGTCCAACCTATCCAAGTAAACGCCAAGCGACAAACCGATTTTTTTTAAAAGACGTAATCATCCTGGCAAGCGACGAGACATGTGATGCTTAACGTAACACACGATAAAATAATAAAAAGGGCATTGGCGTGTCCAACTTGAGCTCTGTTGCTGGGTAACATCAGTAATAGGGGCGGGACCCGGCCCAAGAAGGAGGCGGCCTAGGTCACCCAGGTAGGCGGCGTCATTCGAAGGATGCCCCGCCCTGAATTGAGACACTGCTAGTTCTTCCCAGTGGTGATACTTGGCTGTCCGGTTACGAAAAGTCCCTCAAATGCAGTCGACAAATTTGTCCTTCCATCCCGAGAAACAATGTCACCAATGGGTGGTACCGTCCCGGCCCAACTAATCCCAGAATTCACCAAGCGCTAAGCAATATTTTTAAAAGACGTTACGCCGCCTGCCAGGTGGGCGTGGACTGGAATGGAGGACATGACGGCTCCCCAAATGTAAAGATAAGGTGTCTTGAGCGCCTCTTTCCTGCTTTTATTTTGAAGCGCAGGTCGTCCAGTGTCCAGTCTAGTTCCTGTTCCCTCCTGTTTATCAGTTCTGGGCAACAAGGTGAAGAGACGCATTTATCTCTGTAATAGTCAATGTCTTTAGTAAAGTCGTAGTGATGCGTTATTAAAGAAACAAAAGTGAAACTGATCCTGGACAAATTTCAGAGTTGTGTAAAAACAAGATTGCGTTAATACAATTTACAGAAATCCCTATGGGAAATAAAAGCAAGTTTAACGTTAATGGGTAAAAATACATGACTGACATAATCAGCATTTCTTGTGGGGGGGGAATTACCTACTCTGTGTCTACCCCCCTGTCCTTTCCCAAAAACCATATTCAGAATTTTTGCGTATCAAGCAGAATTCCTCATCCCATTGCACATTGACCACTTGGTGCTATATTGCTGTATGTGTTTATTGGAATATAAAAACAGCTCAGTTTAAACCACATTATCCAGCAGTCAGGAAGCTCTCTGTCAGTCACACGTACAATAATTTGTCTTTGTTTGCTGTTGTGCTGGTTTGTCTCTGTTTGCTGATGTACTGGTATGTTACCATAGCGAACCTGTACGTCTGCCTACGTGACAGGTGCCATCGGACTCCTCTGGATATGTTATCTTTTGAGGGCTGTACTTTTTTTTTGGCCCTTTCCAGCTTATTTGCTCTCCACTGCACCCCTGAGGTGAACTTTGAAAAGCATTGCAACATGTGCAGCAGGTTGCCAGGTTCCTGTGTGTATCCCCCATCTCAGTGAGCTGATTCCTCTAACGTTTGTTTTTGTTAAATAGTTGAGATGGTCCAGAGAAGTGAAACACAAATGGCTCACGCTTGTTTTTCTATGTTCAAGGATCAACCTGGATCTGTTTCTATTTTGGTTTTGTTACTGCTTTATTATGATTTGGTCAACTCGGCTTTAATGTAGCGGGGTAGTAATTTGTCGACTTAAATAAATGTCAGAACGCTTCAATGCATTTTCAGTGCCAAAAGTACCTTAAAGTGCTGCAGCAAGAGTGCAGGAATGTACTTAAGACCAAGATCTTAACATGAGATTGGCAGCTTGCCCAGAGTGGGATCCTTAGTCGCTTGAATTCACTAAACCACGTGTGGGCTCAGATAAAGTCCTGACCAATGGCAGCAGCAGGAGCAGCAGGAGAAGGAGGAAGGGCAGAGGCTTGACTGTGCACTTCTCTGCAGCAGGTTTTCCACCAGGTCTTATCCTCTGCAAGCAAATCCACGCTAGAGAAAAAGTGGTATGCTCATTTTAAACCAGGGCTGGGGAACCTTTACTAAATTCATTCTTCTAACATCCTGCGTGGGCTGTACTGAATTATTTAAGAGAAAAATCCCTCTAACCTCTAATGCAGTTGCTGCAAGTGCTTATCTTTTACAATGCGTAGGATGTCAGATGCCATTGATGAAGATGAAGATGTTGATGATGTTTTAGGGCTGTCACCTTTTAAAAAAAAATCCAGTTTGAATGAATTATCAAATCTTCCTCCTTGGCCCATACCTCAACGTTCTTCCAAAGTACTTAGTGAAAGTTCTATTGAAAATAAAGAGCCATCACTCCACATCTATTTTCTTTTCTTGATACTTGGACTAATGTCGTTTCTATTGACTCTCGGTATGCAGTCAGACAAGTAAACCCTTACCAGCTGATCTGAATGTGAACATGTAATGAAGCTGGACAGCATTGTCCTTGTCGAGTGTTTGAGAGAAACGAAACAAACCCACTGGAGATTTATTAGTCGACTCAGATTCTCCAGAAACATGTTTCAAGTATTCAGACATTTAGTTTCTACTCAGATGTTTTTTATTACGTGTGAGTGTGTGAGAACGCTGCTCTACTCAACTGTGTTTGTTTATGTCTGTCTGGCTTCTCACTACCACCTTATCTCACACACACACACACACAGACACACACACAGACACACACAGCCACCTGGCTTTCTGTCACGCAGCAGAGACAGTCGTCTTCCAGGTCTGATCCTCCTGAGACCAAGTGCTCTAATTAACCAGCGCCACACACACACTCTCTGAAAACCTGCTGCAATTCCAAACCCCACAATTACTGTAATAATTACCATTCTAGAAGGTCGATTGTAACCTAACTATTGAATATATATGTATGTGTATATAATATATAATACTATATGTACTTGCACAATCTCTACACTGCTCGTAGCATTTCCAATAGCATGCTCTGGTGTATACAGGTGACAAATTAAAGGAAAAACCTGAATAAATTGAGTGCAGACAAAGAGGTTTCCACATACATGATCTGCACGGTTAAATAAACAACAACTAACGTCCCATCATGCCCTGTGGCCGGTAGATACAAATGCTGAGCAGGAGGAAATCACTGCTCATGCTCAGCTGGTAACTGTTTTAGGATCTGAGAGTTAAGTGAAGTCTGCATTGAGATTCATGGGAAATCTCACTTGATTGAGTTTCAGACTCTCTCTGCCTTTTCTGCATACAACGTCCCAACAGGAAGGATTTTTTATAGCATTTGATAATCATCTTTTATACGTATCAGTCTTATCATGCTGCAAAAATAAACAAGCAAACACGTGCCCAGTCAGCAGGACCTTCCTGTGAGCAAACCTCAGTGAAAGCTGTGCAGGGTCGAAGCACCAGACCCGCGAGCCAAGTGCAGCAGGTTGCATAACAAGCGCTAATTTGGTTAGTTGAAGCTGAAGGTGGCTGTAATTCTCCTGCTCTGTGACAGCACAGCTGAGTTAGAGGGAGGAAAAGTCCATGGGCCTCCAGCCGGATAATACAAGCTAATAGCATAACAGGCTTTTGCAGAACAAACGTAGGCCGTGGCCTGAGCTATAACTGTGGTGTTCACCGATTTCTTTTCTTTTTTTTTGGAGGTGGGTGACGTTGTTGCTAGGAAAACAGCGAGGAGGTTAAACCAGTCCAAGAAGCACAGAAGTGGTTATTGAGGCCAAAATGGTGAGATTGTGTTTAAATTTAATAGTGTGGTCAAACTACATGTTAGACACTTCCCCTGATTTCCACTTTCGCACATCTGAAACTGTAAAGAAGTGTTTGATTTCACCATCCGCTTTGACATTTGTTGCATCAGAAAGTAAGATCAGAATCAGGCTTTGCGGCTGACGCAGCTTGGATTGTTGTGTTTTTATTCTCCATCACACATCTGTGGCTGCAGGCCGCGTGCTGTGAGGAGGTTGTAATAATAAAAGCGTGGATGGCTCTAATAGTTGATAGAAAGATTTTGAGTCGAGCCTAAAGACTAAGAAATCAACGACCGGAGTATAAACATGGTTTTTGTTATTGTTAAATTATTATGTGTGATATTGAGGAGTAAAAGAAAAACCTCGACACTGACATGACCACTCAGAGGAAGGATATCGTCCAGTTGACAGGATCTTTGTTGAGAATCGTCTTCTCCCAGTAGTAAACACACAACTACAACTACAACTACACAACTTTCAAGTGAGCAAACTAAGCCCAATCACAGCCTCAGAGCCTGACACTGTGTGCAGGGACATTTGTACTTGCATGTGTGCTTGTGCAATTCACAAAGCAGTTGGGTAGAGATTAGCTGTCCATCCCACACACACACACACACACAGACACACACACACAAACACACACACACACACACTCTGACACACTGTGACGCGCACACATGCTGACACGTGCACACATTTGCAGCTCTCAGCGGTAGCAGGTGCATGTTCAAGTGGTTGTATGGTTTTGAGTTAGCTGTGTCCAACTGGCTGGGGGGTGTCTTTCTCACACACTAAACACACACACACACACACACACACACACACACACACACATTAAGACACACACCAGAGGAAAGAGCAAGCAGATGTTTGGGCTTCTGTCCAAAAAACTTAGTTCTTCTTTTTAATACTTTTCTTTTGTTGTTGTCAGTAATCCTTTCCAAACACACACATGTTTGTACAGCTATCTAGTGAGGACACTCATTGGCATAGTGCATTCCCTAGCCCCTAACTCTAACCACCCACACTATGAACCTAACCCTGACCTAATTCCAGCCCTAAAACAAAGGTGTCAAAATAGACTGGCCAAAATGTCCTCAGTCTTAGGTTGCAGGCTCAAAATGATCCTCACAAAGATATCTGTACGAGAGCACACACTTCCTGTTTTTACCCTAATATGTGTAGGTGTTGCTTTGGCAACCCGGTCTCCCTAGGAAATTACGTTATGAACATGTAGTGCGTTGATGCAGTTGCCACCGGATTATGTTGGCTTGTTACGTATTCGGTAAATATTCTTAATATTTATTAAAAGACAATGTGTAGATGACCGGTCAGGATCTAGTTCCCTGAAGTGTTCCAGCAGGTTTCCCTTAAAACGTTCACACAAAATTTAATGGGAAATTGCACCAATGTAGAAATAATCAGCTGCTGCACTGACATGAACTGACACTGTCAAATTCTCAATGAATGCAACAAGCTTCAGTTTTGGCAAATTAAAAGGCAGAAGTAGTGATAGAGTCAAAGTCATTGAAACGTGTCTTACTGAAATATGAAGATGTGGTTCCCTGGAAAACATGTGATATTTCCTGAAAAGATGAGTTTTCGCTAGGTTATATAAGTCAAAGTGGGACGGCGAGCAGGTAGAGCCTCTTAGTGTTTTTGCTCAAGGGCACCACAACACGACATGCGATCTGGTGTTCTGACTTTTCAGTGGAGAAAATAAAAGTTACAGATCTTTTTTTAATGCTTCTTAAAGTAGGTTTCCCTGTCAGCTCAGCTGTTCAAATAAAGTTTGTTTCGTAAAAATCGGATGTTTGCGAGCCGTGGGGTGAGAACTGGATGAACCCGGACCGGCCCCATACCGGCCCGGGTCAAACCTCACGGTGTGAAGGAGGCTTCAAAACACTCCGACTCTTCCCCTCAGGCAGGGTCAGTGTCTGGGAAAAGCAGCAGGTCTTCTTGTTATTGTGGGCGAGAGTGAGACGTCCAGCTCAACCAGTGGGTGAGGTTTGAGGTGAAAGTCACACAAATTGTTTTACACTGTAAAAACTCTACGGCGCATTCATCAAACACACACACTCCCATACATCCGATCCTGGGTGTGTCCCCCGAGCTGTCCGTGATGACAGAGGGAATCCTGTGGCAACGGAATATTAATCACTTCAGCGTTTCAATATGACCTGAGAATACATAAATCAATTCAGCGTGGACAGGACATTTAGTTGTGCAGTACTGGGAAGTGTAAAGACAATAAGCAGAGTTACATCACCAGGTTATCCCAGCGTTTGCTTTCATAGTAAACATTTGTAACAGAGAGACACCATCGCAAACTTGGGATGGAGAATTTGAAAGACGCGCTCGTGTAAGACGACGTCAGATTGAAAAAACGATATTGAATTGCATCATGGGAAGTTTAGGCTGGTCAAATAAGATCAGATAAACCTTTATTGTGGAATTCTAATTTGAAACTGTGGCTTAAACAAGCAGTAGCTTACGGGGAGATGTAGTAAGAAATAAAGAGTGCACACCTTCTTTAGTAAGACCCTAAAGCCGCCTTATGAAAACTAAATTTAGATCCAGTTTTTTTTATCTGGATCATCTCCAAATTTAATCAAGTTCCAAGATTTTTTTTGTTGAGAAATCAATAAAAAATTGGGAAAACGTCCCATCTCACAATTTTGAAGAGAGTGGAAAAAATTATCCTGGTTCCGCTCTCTGATTCAAATCTGCACCAACATTTTAAACATTCTTTCCTGAACCATTTTACATCCCTCCACCAAGTTTCGTTGAATTCCGCCTTGTAGTTTTTGTGTAATCCTGCTAACTAACAAACAAACAGATGCCTATGACAACAGCCCAGCAGTTGAGCCCCACCCACAGGTTGACATGATTGGTTTCTTAGGTTTGTGACATCACAAACTCTGGTTGTTTGAATCTTTTTTTTATTTTTAATCGAAACTTGAAACGGAAACATGTTAATATGTTTAGAAGTTAGATTTTTTCACCTCACATTTCAGTCGTTGTTCTTCTTTTATGTGTTTTGCAGACGGTGCAGATTGATGTCAAAATGTAACACTTGTGGATATTTACCCAGGATGCTTTGCATATGAGGTAAGTGAGCTCATTAAATTATGCAAACTCATTTTCTTATTGTTCTTGTCTTCATTTACCTTTTTTCCTTCACACCTAAAATATAGTGAATGGCTAAATGCCGGTGTTCTGCATCGGTTCACTTCATTTACAGTTAATTTGGTAATTTCTAAATCAACAATGAGGATTATAAAAAATATGTTTAAGATGATAAATATGAACGCAAACATTTCAATTAGATTGAAACACTCACATTAAACTTATATTGTATGCAATCAGAATTAGAAAATGATGAGTCAGGTTATGAGAACTGACGAAGCAGAAGGTTCCAGGTTCAAAACAAAGGTTGAGAAATACTTAATACACTGAAGCATCAAACCTAGTTCACTGCAACAGGGACGTCCTGACATAACAACATGGGAAGTGAAAGCAGAGAAAGGTGTGTGTCTGTGTACGTGGGTGTGTGTGTGTGCGCGTGTGTGTGTCTGTGTGGCCTGTAAAACACATCTGCTTCCACCAGCACTTAGAGCTTTTGTCATTTTTAAAATCTCTCTCTCTCTCTCTCTCTCTCTCTCTCTCTCTCTCTCTCTCTCTCTCTCTCTCTCTCTCTCTCTCCTCTCTCTCTCTCTCTCTCTCTCTCTCTCTCTCTCTCTCTCTCTCGCTCGCTCTCCGTTGTGTTTACTGCTATCTCACTTGGAGTGAGGCTGATTATCAAAGCAGCGACGAGGCTTATTATGTCAAATCTGAATGCACAGTAACAGTCTTTGTCTTTCTCTGTCCCTTGTTGGCTTTGCTGTTTCTGACAGGCATCCATTTGCTTTTATTTTGAAAGTTTGCGGACAAGGGGAAAGCTCTAAAACGGTTGTTTCTTATGAAATATAAATATATATATATTTTTATTCTTTTAAATGTCGCATTGAGAAAATAGACAAAGACAATGAGGGCTCAAACTGCTCCTGCTAGCGTGGTAGCGTCGTCACTCGTAGATACAAAGATGGACGACGCCTCTGCTTACTACAACTGTCCAGAAATTAATCCAAAATATCCAAGATACAAACTCCGCCCTCTTTCGTGAGTCAGAGCCAGAGTCTGAGCGCCAGAGAATGGGGGGTGGAGCCTCAGTAGTCAGGTGCCGCCGATATATGGGCTCGAGCTCGACCAATCGTGATTCGGTGTCAGCTTTCAATCGTGAGGTTTCATATCATGAGAATGAAAGTTAACCATCAGCGGCTTTGTCAGGTTAAAACTAAAACACTTACATCAAACATCAGTGTGATGAGAAAGAACTAAAATAATCATCTTTGAGAAAATGTAATTTGACGAGTACTTTTGCTTGGTCCATGTCCCGTATGCTAACATGGAGGACTGCTGAATGTTTTTTTACTTTCATACAAATACAGTACAATCGTCTCTATCTGTGTTAAAATGTCTTTGAATAATAATCAGCTCTGCCACAACGTGTAGTGTCAGTTGAAAATACAAGATCAACAGGTCATGTAAATCATTGTGGCTGTAGCTGTGAGACAAGGAGGGTTTTTTTCTGCCCATCGGCTAACAAGAGGGAGGAGTGTGTGTATGTGTGTGTTTGTGTTGTGGGAGGAGACATGGAGGAGCGTGTGTGTGTGTGTGTGTGTGAGAGTGTACATGATGGGGGAGGGGACAGAGAGAGAGAGAGAGAGAGGGAGAGGGAGGGAGAGAGAGGATTTGTGGCATGTAGTTTGTCAGCTGTCATTAGGCACAGATGACACACACGCACACACACACACACACACACAGACACACACTGAGCTATCCGGCAGAGGAACGAGGGGAAATACAGAACGAGTGTGTATTTATGGTGTGTGTGTGTGTGTGTTGTGAATCAGTTGTGGTGACTGTGTACATGGAGTGAAGACCAGTGTGTCCGCCCGGCCGGCATGGGAGGACTGGCCGGCTCTGGACTTGTTATGGACTGGTTTAACCGAAGCAGAGGTAAGTGCCTGTCGGTCTCTTCTCCTCTCTCCTGAGTCACAGATGTAAAGACTCGTTCTCTCACGTGTAGACACTTTATCTACATTCATATTTTAAATGTTTTTAAATGTCCCAGAGCAGCTGCTGAATTAAATCATATCTCTCTCAACTAAAACAAAATGCAGTTCTGTTTTAATGTTGGTTTCTTCAAACCTTAACAAACATTAGTTGTTAGTTATTGTGTTGATTTGTCTGTTAATCAATGAGAAATGTCCACTTAAGTGTTAACATTAATAAGGATTGTGATACTTACTTTTATTTTATTTCTAAATCACTCATTTTTCTGCTCTGTAGTTCAGTGTACTGTTGGAATGAACAAACATATTATTGAGTATATGTGGTCATAATGTAAGAGTTCTAATTCTGTCTGTTTATGACCAGACTGTGATGGGTTTGATGCTCACAGAATGCGTGACTCTCTTAGTCAGAGTGGACTTTGAGCTGCCATGTATTATTGTGGTTTTGACACTGTGTGTGTGTGTGTGTGTGTGAGCGTGTGCGTGTGTGTTTGGGGGAGTGGTTGTGAATGACGGACTCACACACACACACACACACACACTCACTCACTCACTCACACAGAATGCACAGTCAGCAGGCCAGTAGCTGCTCTGTCACCTGAGGTCTAACCAGACAACTGTTGTCAACACTCGTCCAGAGAGAATCCACTGCACACACAGGCCACAACTTCCTGGGACATCCTGAGCAAACCAGTGAGAATTTCACAGATAAATCAGTTGATGAGCTTCATAACACACAAACAAGTTCACCCTTTAGAATCTTCCAGTTCCTGTGTGTCACGCGTCGTTCTTTGTTTTCGCCTACACAAGATGTTAACGTCTCCAGAAGTTAAAGTTTCATTTTTCCATCTAACAAAAAAAAATGAGTTTCTATACCCACAAAGACACACACACACACACACGTGTTGTGTCACATGTCTTACCTCTTTTGAGGATTTGTGCACATTGTGCCCACATAGTGTTGTGTTGTGTCGTCGCCCGGCTGTGACTGTATGTTAATTTTCACACCAATACTGGCCACCCCTGCAGATAAGTCATTCAGTGAGCTGAAGGTGGAGTTTGACCTCTCTGCCAGCGAAACGATGACAAACTCCTCCAGTGTGTCAAAGTGTTTTTGCTTTCATTTCATGTCACGTTACTTTTCTCAAGCTGTGGATCGTGATCTTGCAGCAGTTGAGTCATTATATTATATCAGACATCAGACGTGTAGATATCCAACTTTTCCGGGGTAATAACCACCTGAAACCCAAAGGACAAAATACAAAATACACAATTTGTCATAATCAGAATCTTTAAAAAAGGAAATATTTTTCAGGTTCCACAAATTTTCATTGATGTGAATTAATCATGTGCAACATTTAAGATTAAAATAGTTATTCTCCCTCAAAATCCCTTTATTCTACACCTAAATGTTATATTCTTTCAAAATTTTTCCGAAATAACAAATACAAGTTTCAATTTTCTTTATTGTGGGTGATTTGTGGCACTTTGTGTGTCTCGTGCTACACACATTTTATTTTGAGTTACTTGCCATGGCTGTACAGGAGTTTGTGTCCACATGTGTCCACTGTTAAAAGTAAGGAGACAAGAGAGGGCGAGTGTCACTGACGAAAAACAAAGTCTCTCTCTCTCTCTCTCTCTCTCTCATCTCTCTCTCTCTCTCTCTCTCTCTCTCTCTCTCTCTCTCTCTCTCTCTCTCTCTCTCTCTCTCTCTCTCTCTCTCTCTCACTCTCTCTCTCTCTCTCTCTCTCTCTCTCTCTCTCTCTCTCTCTCTCTCTCTCTCTCTCTCTCTCTACAAGCCTGCCTCTGACGTCCTGACTGTGTTTTTCCATGCGTGCTCAAGGGTCCAGAGGTTTAACCACTGGACAGATTTGGGGCACTGCACTATAGAGTGTATGTCTTGTGCGTTTGTGTGTGTGTTTCAGTAGTTTTTGTAGTATGCCGTTAGGATACAAGTTACTCTTGTGGTAGCTGTCGAGTTCCTGGGACCCATTTACACAGTTCTCATTCATATTGATTAGTTTTTCTATTTGTTTACAATTTTGCCTCAAGACAACGGACACATCTTGGTGAAGTGAGAGAGAGAATCATCACTGGGACTCCATGTGTAAATCTGTGCATACTTATCAGTCGGAGCAGGATTGCTGTGTGTGTGTCTTTGTGTGTGCACATGCGCACATCTTTGCATGCTCACAATTGAATTAGCATCTGGGCAGGCATGTATAGTGTTATTGATTCCTGGTCTATAATCGATCAGGCTCTCACATTACAAAAAGCTGCACATGCAGAGTAATGAGCAGCCTGCAAACAAACCATCTGTAACCAGTTTTTTGTTGATGCAGTTTGAGTTTGTGATTCTCTCCCTCGTCTTCTCCCCGTTAATTTCCCAGCGGAGTTCTATGGACGACTGTTCGTGGCTGATTTAGTTATTGCTCTGTAGAGAAGAAGTTTGTAATTAGAATCATCCGGATCTGAATTGTTTGTGCAGTAGCGACGGTCACCTGCACGTCCCTCACTCAGCTGTGGCTCTAGGCTAAGTTAAGCTAAGTTATACGATGTTGATGATGAGATTAAAAACACATTTTTTTAAACGGGATCACACTCAGGTGAGACCAAATTAAACGTTTGACCTCTGATGTCACGCAAACACCAATTAGTCTGCGTTTGCTGAGGCAGGGGAGGGGGGGGCACTGGTGGAAGTGGGTCAGTCCACGTGTGCAGCTTGAATTTAGAGGGGACTCGCTTCTCCACACACAGAAAGGTGTTTGCTCTCCATTCCAACACACCAGTGTAAGGAGCCTTCGGAAACTTTGACAACAATTCAACAAAATGGGACCGGGGCTGCCAGGTGGCAGGAGAGGGCAGCTGTTGACTCGTCATAGTCCCCAAAATATATGTCCCCATTTTTTGGGGGAGTTTAGAAAAAGAATTGATTATAACCACAACAAAAACCAGTTGTCAGGACGATCCAGTTCTCAAATATCAATAAAAACAAAAGTGTTTCTCAAAAAAGAAAAAGATCTTGTGAGTCACAGCTTAAGTTAAGTTACCTACTGGTTTCACCAAACCTCCTCAGAAATGATTCACTTTATTTCAAACTTAGTATTTCTTTGTATTGCTCTCTTGCAGAAATTTGCAGCTAATTTTGTCATTTAATAGTGTAGGTTGGTGTTGGAAGAGTTTTATTTTCGATTTATAAGAATTAGGTGTTTAGCTGTACAGTACCACAAAGTTGGAGGAAGCTTCTCGATGGCGGAGACGCACGGGGGAGTAAAAATCAAAGAGTTAAAGTTGCGTTTTCATAAATTTGTTCTGAGCCTGAGCCAAGTTGTAGTTACCTCGATGTTGTCTAAATCCAGCTAGATCAACAAAATGCTTGTTGTCCCTGGCAACAGGCGGTAAGCCACGGACCATAAAGCCACCAGCTCAGAGGAGCATCACCGTGGCACCGCACAGCAGAGATGTGCACAAAGAGATTGGGCGTATTGACGTGGAAACACACACACACACTGTCATATGTTGCCGGCCCTTCAGTGTTGGAGAAGCCAGTGTTCTTAATCCAGGTATTAAATCTACTTTATGTGTGTGTGATGGGAGGGTTTGTGGGCTCAGACTCCGGCCTTGACAGAAGCTCAGGAGCCAGAGGGAGGAGGGTCCCACCTCTCAAGGCACCGCTGGCGTGTTCACATCAGCAGCACACACACACACACACACACACACACACACACACACACACACACACACACACACACACACACTGTGTTTCCAGGGTTCCTCAGAAAATAAAGACAACCAAAGCCTGATAACACCTGCTCAGTTCAGATCAGAAGAGAGTTGGAAAAAATAACACACAACCTAATTAAACCTTAGGACTCAACGATGTTCACACCTGAATGGATAGCATCAAATATGTTTATTTTATTAAATTTAAGTGTATTCAAATCCTGCATGTGTTCTCTATTATGGAGTGGAAACAATAAATTAGACTTAATGAATGTACTCTTGGGATAAAAATTCAAATTAAATAAATTACCACCCAGTAGATGTGCTGTTTTTTTAGATATGACAACAAAGGTTTTTCCACTATCCCTGAAAAACACATTAGCTTTAATTTTCATTATGTAACACTGCATTGTGTTTGTGTGTCTGTGTGTGTGTGTGTGTGTGTGTGTGCACGCTCAAAACCTCAATTGTTATGGAAGCTAAGGCCTGACGATGACAACTATCACTCAGCTGTAGGTCTGTCACTTGTTTCATCTCTCATCAGTTTATTCTGATCATCGCCTCCGACAGTATTTTGCATAATTACACAAACTCCATTTGCAAACCTTCCTCCTCTCTGTGTGGTGTTTTATTTTTCATAATTACTGCTGAATAGGTGGCTCAGCTTTGTTTATCTCCCTCCTCCCATCTGACCTCCAGCTGGCTGTAATGTGACACCTACCTGCTCCCGGTCACATGTCACATACCAGGAAGTGGACACTGCAGGGATTTTCCCTGAAAGCTGAACAGACCAGAACGATGGTTTATACTTAAAAAATGACAAGACACCTGAACTCAGGCAACAGGGGTAAAACCCTGTCTATGATTATGACACTTTAAAAAAAACTGCAATCTTTACGATATGATGATATTCTTTATTATGATCGAGGGATCCCTGATTCGTACGAGACAATAATGAAAAACAGCTCCATAGTGAAAATGCTCTGTGCAGTTAGTAAAATGGGACTGAGAACACAGCACCTGTCAGAGCCTCACCCTGTCGCTGCTGGTTTTTCAGAAACCCAAAACAAAGACACGGAGCAGCGATGGTTTCCATTGACGACAGAGTCCACTTAAGCAGGCTGTGGTCAGCCCTCAGCTTTAATTCCTTAATGGCTGGTTTGACCCTCTGGCCTCGTCTCTTCTCTCCAGCTCAAATTGTTTTTACATGGCTTCACTTTGTGAAGCTCTTGGCTCCTGATTGCATTAGTATTGGGCTGAACGGGCTAAAGGCTTTTGTCGCAGGCTACATTAGTGTTAATTCAGTGTGTTTGTGTGTGTGTGTTTGTGTGCGTAAGGCCAGATGTGTGTCTTCATTTGTGTTTTCGTTTGTGGGCCCATGTGTAACTACCTGAGACATTGATTGAAGTATATAAACCATAATAATCTGCTGTTCACCCAAAACTGGGAGTACACCATCAGCTTCAACATGTCTAATGTCGTTTTCAGTGATTCTCAACTTTTACACACTTTGCTTTTGGGGAAATTTTCAAATTTTACTTTGCTTAATACAAACTAATACATGTTAATGTGCAGTTTAAATGTATTGTTGACTTCAGCCTGTAGCCTAATTGTACTACATGATAACTAGATGGGGACATGGAGGGGGTGATTGAGATGTTTTGGCTTCATCTTTAGGAAGCTGTCTATTTTGATTCAGTGTCTGTTTGAGTCAGTTTATTAATGTGAAGCTTTATGACCCGATAATAATAAGATGTTACTCTGTTGTGTGCTTGGGATGTGTGTTTGTTGATGTAGCCCTAAAATCAAGTGATCTGAGGAGGAGAAAATCAGGGAGAAGAGTCTGGAACTGGTTTTCTAGTTCAGTGAAACAAGTGTGTTAGCTCCACTTCGAGGCCTCAAGCTAATTCAAAGCTGTTTCCTCTGGAGCACAGTTGATAGTCAGTTGTTTGTCGATGATGGTCGGACTCTTAAAACAAACTGAATCTTGGAAAGGTCATAGGAAGGAAATCATAAAGTTGTGTCTCCTCGTTGACTTTCCTTCTCGTGGTTGTATGTCCACGTCTTCTTCTCCCACACCTGAGCCAGTTGGTGTGTTTGATGCCCCAGGACTTCATCCACAGTCCGCCACTACCACCCCTCTATCACTCGTCTCTGAACCAGGCTGGTTGACCGACTGACAGACATCAGCGTCCCTAGCACCACGCTGCTAGCATGGCTAAAATTGGGTCACAGCAGGAAGTGTTGCCAACTGACTGACTGGTGATGATAACAGCTGATTAACAGAGTCTCTCATTGCATCATGTGAACTCTCACCCCACCAGATCCAGAGACTCCACTCCACCTTCTGTCTCTTTTCTCTCATCCTTTTATTCTTATTTTTGAGCATTAGAAGCCCCCCCCCAGCCACTTATCACAACATTCACTTGTTGATTTGCTCTCTGCCAATTTACCTTTCATCCATCTTTTACATTTTCCTTCATCTATCGTAGCCTTTTCTCTTTGTGCTTCTCACCAGCTCCTCTCTCTCTCTCTCTCTCTCTCTCTCTCTCTCTCTCTCTCTCTCTCTCTCTCTCGCTCTCTCTCTCTCTCTCCCTTATCCTGGTTCCCTGCCTTCATCTGCTCAGTATCAGCTCCACAGACTGTCTGTTATGTAACGGTCAGGTGACGTGCTGGTCCGTTGAAGGGCCTTAAAGGCCGGCCGCCCTGACAGCCTCAGCTTCTAACTGCCACTCTGCCTCTTCAGTGATGGAACCATTTGTCGTCTCCGAAGCCACAAGATGCTTTTAGTGAATCTGAGAATTCCATCTTTTTATTTCCTAATGTCTGTTTGAGAAAATCCTCCTGTCAAAGTCCCATCAGGAGAAAAAACTTGACTGATCATTTCCCATCGACAGTGTTGACTTCCTTAGTGCGTAAATATCTTCAGATTTTCCATCTTGCTGGACCACTCCCATGAGTTGATTTGATGCTGTGTTTGCGTTGAAGCACATGCCATGCAAGTTTTAATTCAGTTCAAGAAGAGAAGTCAAATGCTTTGTCAAAAACAGCATCAAAATCTGACCTTCAGAAAGAGAAGGAATAAAACATAAAATCCCCCAAATCCTATTTAACGCCACCTGGAGGTTGACCGCAGTATAGGTCATATCTGCAGGACTTTGATTCTGGGTTAGGGTTATGAAGACAGTTTGGTTCTCGACCGGATGGCTCCCGTTGAGGATGTCAGCTTTGACCACAGAACTCTTCATGGAAGAGCCGTTGGAATGCCCTCATGAATTAGCTATTTCTAACTGAGGCAATTATTGACACCTACTTTATTCCCACTGGGCCTCCCACATATTGCCAACGGGCACTCTTTATAATGGCACATTGTTTTCATGAGTCACGAACACGCTCCCTGTTTGATTATGCACCATTCAAACAGGTTGTGTACATCTCCAGCACATGATGTCTTTAGAACACTGTGGGGAAGAATGTTGTGAAGCTGGTGGAGCAGACGAGAGGTTTTCAATTTCCCTGATGCTCCGTTGTAATTGAACCAGTGAATTTAGATCAATAGCATCCTCACACTGGCACAGACTGAACTGTTTTACACATTTAAAAAAAGCCAGATTGAGCAACAATTAAATGTTTAAAATGATCTATTTGGATGTGTTTGGAATCAAAAGCTTAAAGGGAGATTTGGCAAAGTTTGTTTGTCATCAGCATTACACAAAAACTTCATCATCTCTGTCTCAACATGACAAAATATCTGTGTGTGTTTTATGTTTGCTAATTGCTCTATATTTAAATAAACAGCCTGTATAAATATCCTCATGGTTGTGTTTCTGTGGTTTTAGGTGCTGATATTTGCTGAAGATGAGTAGTGGGAGGGCGGACAGCCCGGAGCCCCCCCCGAGGGGGAGAGTCTCTGAAGAGGAAGGACTGTCAGTCGGACCTCCAGGGACCCAGGTGAAGACCTTCATCCACAGCCTCAATTACTGTGTACACTGTCAAAATATCAACTCTGACTACCACATAGTGATTTTCTGTTGATCTTATCTATCTAGACACACTAACAGCTAAACAAACACAATGACAGGACACATTTTGTGTAGGGGCTGAGCTAAAGAGAAGAGGGAAAGAGGTCGAAGGACTTTGCAGGACAATTTAGAAAAATGCTGCCTCAGCATTTCCTGCAGACAGCGGTTCACATTAGAGCTAACAAGTGGTCGTGCTCTCACTGCTGGAGGATGTGTGAAGGTTGTAGTGACGATGCACTGAGGTTATAATGAGGAGAAGGTTTGAGAGAGTTTGAGACGTGCACATTCATCCACCTCAAGTGTAAAACTGCAGATATCCAGCTTGTGCATGAAGAAAACATCTTCATTTAACCACTAAACTTAAACTCCATGCATGTGCGGCAGCCCGAAGAGGAGCACCGAGAGGAGGAACCGGGAGCAGGAGAACAAATACATCGAGGAGCTGGCAGAGCTGATCTTCGCCAACATCAACGACATGGACGACCTGAACGTCAAGCCGGACAAATGTGCCATCCTCAAGGAGACGGTGAAGCAGATCAGGCAGATCAAGGAGCAGGGTGAGGGTCTACTTTTTATAATGATTTAGATAATGATGATGAAATGATGTGACTGTTCCTGTATCATCAGGTACCTTAACTTGATGTATCCTTAAAGTCGCTCATACGCCATCTGCTCGAAGTCGATAACGGTGACACATATTTTTATTGAACATTCATCTACTTAAGCGGAGCCGAGTTATGCAAAGTTTAGCCACATTTCCTTTTTTCTCTCACAACTATTTTGCAATGAATGAGGAGCTTTATTCTCTCAGCCACAATCAGGGGTGGGGGGGGGGAAGTGGAGAATGTGGTTGTTGTAGTAAGTGAGGACTCTTAAGTAATCGTGTGATTGAATCGAGTTCAGCAACGCAATCGCATCAACGGAGGAACTGATGAGAGGATTTGGGAATTACTCCTGACAAGTTAGAGTGAAAACGTTAAAATTGTGTGAGTGTGACCCTGCACAGACCCTGTAGTGATCATGTGTGTGATGATTGTGCAGAGACAGACAGAGTTCGAGCAGTTGTGTAACACCGTGCAACATGATGTGAGTGTGCAGCTCCGTCTCTCGAGCTCCCTTCCTCCTGCTCTCCTTCCCTTCACCTTCCTCTCTGTTTCACCTCTCCTCCCCTTTCCTCTCTGTTCTTTTCCTTTCCTTTCCTGTTCTCTCCTCCCTCACTTGTCTCTCTTCCCCATTCCTTTCTTTCCCTACCATTTCCATTCCTTTCCTTCTTTTCTCACCATGTCCTTTCTGTTTGCTTTCCTTCAGTTACCATCTTTTCATTCCCTCCCCTTTCCTCTTTGTCCTTTTATGTTATGTTTCTTCCGTTGTTCTTTTCCTTTCCTTTCCAGTCCCCTCTCTCCCCTCACATGTCTCTCTTCTCCTTTCCTTTCCTTTTTGCATTCCCTCATTTGCCATCTTTTCTATCCCTTTAATTTCCTCCCTCCCTTCTCGTTCTATTGTTTGACCTTTCCTTTCCTCCTTCTCTCCCCCTCCCTCCTCTCATCATCTCCCTCCAGTTTTGTCCTCTGCCAGTCGGTGTCCACATGTTGTTGCACTGTTTGTGTCTGTAAAACAACAGCTGAATAAGCACACACACACGCACACACACACACACACACACACACACACACAAAATGTTTCATCCAGTTTCTATTGCATTGAATAACAAATTAAAACCACACCTAAAATCACAAAAACCATCTTTGAGAAAAACAATCATTCCACATTTGAGCTGAAGTCCCATCCATTAACATGGAGGTGATGGGGTTATGACCTGTACTGTAGCCAGCCACCAGGGGCTGATCGAGTCACTTGGACCTCACTTCTGCGTAGTGTTGTCATCTTTAGAGTTTAGTTGGTGGCAGCACATTTCTCTGAGAGCGGATGAGTTGTGTGTTGCTCAGTTGTGCAGATTGGATCATGTGCAAAGTTTGATTTTGTGTTTCACCGGGATTTTCCTCTCTGTGCCCGATGGTTGACATTCACAGAAAACCGTGCACGTGAATCACCGCAGCCTGTTGAACACAATAACCACATTTAACATTTAACCATGTTGTTCAGAAAGCTGTCACTGTGACTTTAACACTCCTCCACCTACATGACAGCCGGGCTCTGCAGTGACAGGCTTTAAGGGCTGATGACTCTGTGCAGCTCTGGTCCCACAACAGGAATGTGAGCTATGTGGCCTAATGGGGCCATGGGAGGCTTAACAGTCCAGTGGTACAAGCAGGGAGGAGAGAGGAGGCCGGCCTCTAATATGACTCTAAACGTGTGTAATGTACCGTGCGTTAACTTGGCCGATACCTGCCCACTGTGACATCCCAGGCCCTCAGACCTGCGGGTTTAACAGCAGCTGGAAGACGGTAGTTTAGAGCTGACTTTATTAAGAGGTTAAACGGAGGTTAAGTGATGTGTGTTATCAATGAAAAGTCCTCATGTGTGTATATATAACTCAAAGTGTGTGTGTGTTGCTGTATTTTTGCCTGAAGGCGAGAATAATATGTGAGCATTGAATGTTTTTCTAAGAAGCTGAGATTTATTTTCCAGGGAAATTAACAAACAAACGTGTGTTTTGATTTTCAGCCTGAACTTTTGACCTCTCATCTAAACATCACTATATTCAACACGTTCCTCAAACACACGTTGTCAAGGATTTGCCTTTTTTCTAAAATATGTGTTTTATTTCACTTATTTAAGAAAAGGGGGAAAAGGATAAATAAAGTCTCTTCACTACTCTCGTGTTTCTCGTTGTCTTTCACAGACAAGGCTCCGGTGGCGGACGCTGAGGAGGTGCAGAAGGCCGACGTCTCCTCCACGGGACAGGGCGTCATCGACAAGGACGCTCTTGGGCCCATGATGCTGGAGGTGGGTCACGACAGCAGTAACACAAAACACAACACAGGAGGAGGAGGAGGAGGAGGAGGAGGAAGAGGAGGAGGAGGAAGAGGAGGAGGTGCAACGATGACACAGAGAACGAGGATTCATTTCTTTTGAGGTCACTGACCTGTATCTGACCCCCCCCCCACAGTAGTTTGTAATCACGTTTTCACAAGTGACGCAACAAACTGCATCCGTCCAAATTAAGTCGTGCTCCTTCATCATCATCATCATCATCTTCGCAGCGATACACACGCTGACGAGGGAGTCCGTGGTCAGTCGCACTGCCAGCGTTTCGTCTAAGTTGTGGTTCCACACACAACTGGAGCGTCGATCTGACTTTAAATGGTGTTGCACTCTCACAGTCTCTCACAGAGAGATAAGAGTCCCCCTGGTTAGTGGCAGTGGCGTCATCTAGCCTTCTGGAGTTTGTGTGGATGTGTGTGTTTGTGTGTGTGTGTGTGTAAGCTGTCTGTACTGGTGTGTGGTGACGTATAACATGACACCCAGTGAAGTAAATACCTGACTGAAAAGCCAGATTAGAATAGGAGAGAAGGAGGCTGACACACACACACACACACACACACACACACACACACACACACACACACACACACACACACACACACACACAGGATATAAATAGCTTTCATCAGCCGTATTATTGACAAAGGCTTGAAGCAAAGGTTCTATTCTATTCTATTCTACTCCAGCATTTATGTACAGTAGTAGTTGTGTAGCATGTGTAGTCATGTGTGTTAAGCTAAAGGACAAATCACAGTTTGTACATATAGATGGAAAATGCTGAGTGAACAGGAATGACAGAATGGAAACACACACACACACCCACACTGCATAAACACACAATTCAAAACATCCAGATTTATTTAAAAAGGGTGAAACTGTTCTTATGTCTTCTGATCCTTTCTAATCATCACTCTCTCTTCTCTGCCTCCTCCTTTTTCCCCTCATCCCTTCCCCTCTCCCCCATCTCCCACCTCCCCCCCCCCAGGCCCTGGACGGCTTCTTCTTCGTGGTCAACGTGGAGGGCAACATCGTGTTTGTCTCGGAGAACGTGAGTCAGTATCTGCACTACCAGCAGGAGGAGCTGATGAACACCAACGTCTACAGCGTGCTGCACGTTGGGGATCACGCCGAGTTCATAAAGAACCTGCTGCCAAAGAGCATGGGTAAGAACCAGAGACCGTGGAACTGGACCTCATCTGATGGAGGTGTCCGTCCAGCTCCTTCATGTTGCAGCGGTGGAAGAGAACGTTCAGCTTCAGGGGCTGCGTCCTCCGGAGGATACAGTTCAGGATGGATCGTGAAATGTTCAGCCTCTCTGTGTTTCTCTGTGTTCCAGTCAATCATCGCAGCGGTGACCCCTCCAACAGGAACAGCCACACCTTCACCTGCCGCATGTTGGTCAAGCCTCAGGTGGACGGAGAAGATCAGCCGACCTCTGAGCAGCAGGACACGGCGCAGCAGAAGTACGAGACCATGCAGTGTTTCGCTGTGTCCGAACCCAAGTCCATCAAGGAAGAGGGGGAAGGTACTGACTTTAACTGACATCGTCTTTTTCCACTTTGTGTCTCTCATTTAGTTCTATGTTTTTTCTTACTTTCATTTTTCTCTCGGCCTCTTTTTAACTAACCGTGTCTCTCCGTTTGTTTCTCTGACTTCTCAGTTTTGCCCTTCATCATAAAGTCTCCTCTTCTCTCCCCATTTCCACCTCTGTCTCGACTTTCCGTCACTTTCCCATCACTCCATCCATCCCCCATCCTTCTTGTCTCTGGTGTCCTGTCCTCCTTTCGTCACCACTCCTCTCTACTTCTCCTCCCATCCATTGGGAGACACTAATTAGTGTGTGGCACTTTGTCATTTCCCCATCTTATCTTATCAAATCACATGCACACCAGGGAACAGAGTCTTTCTGGTGCTCTCATTTTAGACGTCTGACAGATTCTGTGTCGATCTGTCCCCTGACGGCAGGAGGACGTCTGGTGGACAGGCCGAGGGCTGCAGGTGGAGACGCAGGTTGAGGGCGTTGTGTTGAAACTGCTGTAGTGTTGAGGTTGTGTTAAAGGAGACATGCTGCTCATATTCAGGTTCATGAAGGTTAACAATCCTCTAATGTTCAGAAAACACTTCTCTTTCCTCACATAACAAAATGTCAGACTTGAATGTGTCTGATAAACTGTTGAGTGAATTAAACAAACACAGAGTTGACTTCGAGGTCTGTTCGTTTTCCAATAACTTCTGATTAGTGTTGGTGTTGACAGGATTGGTTTCCTAAGTTTGGGAAATGATTAGTTATCAGGTTTATTAAAAAAACACAGAATGGATTATTGCAAGACCTGGAAGGATGTGGCTTAGATTAGGAAATAACCCATTGAGTTGTGTTGTGGATCCGGATCAGGGGACAGATCCAGGATTATTATGAGCTAGTGAATTAAATTTCAGTTGAAATCACAGTTTCTTTATGTAACCGCTGTCTATACACATTCCTACATACATTATATTATAAGTATTGTGTGTAGTCGCAGGATGTGACGGTAAATGGATTCCATCAACCCGCATTTTTCCAAATGTGCAGATTTCCAGTCTTGTCTCATCTGCGTGGCGAGAAGAGTCCCGGTCAAAGAGAGACCTGTGATGAAGTTCACCACACGGCAGGACCTTCAAGGTTTGTACCTTAATGCAATGTCCTAGTATGTATGTTATCGTAGGTTTTTTGAAAACCAGATTACTTCAGAAGTACAGTAAGGGTTAGAGCTCCAGGTCGGTTGTTTAGTGATTCCCCCTGCCGCTCCACATCGTCTGCTAACCCCAGTTCCATCCTCGTGCCTGTCCAGGTAAGATCACATCGCTGGACACGAGTCTGCTGCGGGCGTCCATGAAGCCGGGCTGGGAGGACCTGGTGCGACGCTGCATTCAGAGGTTCCACCTGCAGAACGAGGGGGACATGTCCTTCGCCAAAAAACACCAGCAGGAAGGTGATTACTAACAGAACCAACGCAATTTATTGGTTGCTGCTGTTTGTGTGTTTAGACCAGTACATCTAAGCAACCAAGTATATTTAATGTGTAGGATTTAGTAGAATTTCTACCTAATATCCTGTTTTTAATATCAGCAATAATAACTTTCTGCCACTGCTATTCTGTCTTGCTTGTTTCTGTCTGGCTCTTTCCAGTGTTGAAGAACGGCCAGGCGCTCAGCCCCATGTATAGATTCTCCCTGGCAGACGGGACCACCGTCTCGGCTCAGACCAGGAGCAAGCTGGTCCGATCTCCCACCACCAGCGAGCCACAGCTCTACATGTCGCTGCACAGCCTGCAGAGGTACCAGCCACTCGGACTTTAACTCTGTCTCTACTGCAAAGTGTCTTCAATTCAATCCCAGGAGGTTTTCACACCTGAGCGTCTGAATCGAGCTTCATGTGATTGTTCCAAAGTTTCATTTGATCTGTTTAGTTTTGGTTTCACGTTGTAATTTAGGGAGTAAAGAATTCTGTCTGACATACGTGCGTCCTGTCGTACTCACCTACGTGGGCGGAGTCTTCCTATACTTGACTCTGATTGGTTGGTAAACGGCGTCTGACGTTGGCGAAGTGAATGAAGCGCTTCATTTGGTTGCCATGGTAGCATCATTATGGTAGTACTCCCAGCATCAGCACCTTCAGGCGCAGTACTCCACACTACCACCGTACTCCTAACACTAGTTGAAATGCACCAGATGAACGTCCTCGTGGTTCAGACATTAGATCGTCGGAGGTGAAGACTGCAGCTGCTTCCTCTTCTGCTTCTTCTTCTACAGTTTAACGCTGTCTCTACTTCCTGTGATTGGTCCAAAAGTCCCCAAATTTGTTCAAAAGATGTTCGTCCTAAACCTGCAGCGATTCTGTCCAGAGAGCTTCACACTTCTCCTCCAATCAGTTTATAAGATTTCATGGTAGTGAATCACGAGTTTTGCCCTGTAGCAGCCGCTGGAAGAACAAAGTTAATCTTTATAATCTAAATTCTTCTTAAAATAAACGTTTACTTTTCTACTCATCTTAGAAAAACATCATCTAATGACTTTAATTACATAACAACAGATTTTATTTTTAGTGCGTCTCTTTCTTCTTTCTCTTGTCGACCTGTGTTGATCACATGTTCCCTCTCACGCCCTTTGGGGTGCATGCATCACTGCAGTGTGGGATAACAAACAAAGAGCCTGTTATTAACAGCTTCCGCCGCATGTATAGACCAAAACTGACACAAGCATCACCAGCCACTTCCATCCCCTCCTCCCTCTGCTGGGAGCCACTCAACCAGTATCCAGCTGCTGGTTCGACCCCTTCCCTTCATGGTTCTGACGCCGGGTCAGAAGGCGACGCCAGGACTTGTTACCCACAGCCTCGCGGATCAATGGCGAGAACTTGGCCTTTTCTACTCCCACAAGTTTCACATTCAAATGCATCGCTCCAGCATTCAGCACAATGGGAGCTTTGTGTGTTTGGTGTGGGGCTGAAGCCGAATCCATGTTGAAGGCTCTCTCTCTCTGCTACGTCTTTGTTTTCCCACTTGTGTACACTGCTGTGAAGAGCTGCTATCTGCTCATTTCTTCATGACGAGACTAATTGAAGCGGAAAGAAAGAATTTGACTGAACCTCTTCAGAATGCTACTCGTCACTTCCTGTATATATTCACTGAAATTCAGCAGTAGTTCTGAAAAACTGAAACTTTACTGTATTTTACATTTTAAAAAAACAATCTTGCTTTTCTTATTTAACTACAGATGGTAGTTAACTTTTGTTATTACGAGAACATTTTATTGTTTTACATGATTAAAACAACCAGCCCCGCACTGGACCAGGACTGATTCTTGTTCCTGTTTCCTTCTCCCTTCAGGGATATTGTTGGTGGAATGACCACATATGTACCAGGCGGGCAGGTCCTGGTCAAGCCGATGACACCAACCAGTGCGAGTGGTCCTTCCGCTTCCCCTGATGCCAGTGTCACCAGCAACACCCACCACTCCATGTCGGCCCCCAGTACCCCTGGACGGGGTTTCGGAGCTGTGTCGGGTCGGGCGTCCACGCCTCAGGGGACCAGCCACGGACTCAAGCTGGGCAGCCCCTCGGCTCAGGGAAGCCCCAGCGTCAGCTCAGGGGCCCAGGGTGCCATGCTGTCTCCTCGTCATCACCAGAGTCCCGGCATTCCGGCGAGCAGCAGCAGCTGTAGTAGCCCTCACCTCCCCCAGCACCCCCCTGGTTCCTTCTCTCCTATCGCCGGCCTCCACTCGCCCGCGTCTGTGTGCAGCAGCACCGGAAACAGCCAAGTGTTCAACTCCCTCAGTGCCCTGCAAGCCCTCAGCCAGGGCCACAGGGTCACCCAGGGCCTCACAGAGGGCCAGCATCCAGATTCACCTGACAGAAGAGAGAGCCCTCTTCACTGCAGCAGCACAGGAAGCAGCCAGCTAGCAAAGAACCATCCCGGCTTAGAGGCTGACTTGTTTGGCACTTTTGGCGAGCAGCAGGACTTGTTGTTGTCCCAAAACCAGGAAGGTGAGCCGGGGGAGGACAAAGACGGTGACCCTGACAGCTTGGACAGTAACGGAGGTGAGCTCGGCGACACCACAAACCGCCTCCTCAACACCAAAGGGCACACGAAGCTGCTCCAGCTCCTCACCACTAAGCTAGAACCCTCTGATCCCGGCTCACCCCCGGGGCCCCTGAGGGACGAGCAGAACTGCAAGGACCCGCTGAGCAGGGTCGGGGGTGCCGGCGGGGCTGGGCAAAACAACTACTCCACTTCGTTAAAGGAGAAGCACAAAATCCTCCACAGGCTGCTGCAGAACAGCACCTCGCCCGTGGAGTTGGCCAAGCTGACGGCTGAAGCTACGGGAAAAGATGCCGTCGGCCCCGAGTCGGCTGCGGCGGACAACATGGCCTCACTGGCTGAGCTGTGCATCAAACAGGAGCCGGGCAGCCCCAAGAAGAAAGACAATGCTCTGCTACGCTATTTGTTGGACAGGGATGATAACGGCATCCTGGACAAAGCAGCGAAGATGGAGCCGGGCGATGGACCGAAGCTGTCCAGCATTAAGACAGAGAAACAGGAAGTGGGTTTCAACATGGCGGACCAGGTCAGTTTACAGTATTTACAGATAATCCAGTAAGTTATGTATGAAGCATTTCATTAGGTCAAATGAGAGGTTTTGCTCATTTTAAATGAAATATCTTTGTGTTATTGGACGGTTGGTCAGATAAAAGAATTCCTCTGAAGCTGAGACAGTATTTTAGTGGTTACATTTAGTGGTAATATTGAGTGGTAAAATTTGGTGGTAATAATTGGTGTATTCTTCTTCTCTCCGGCTCCATAGTTTTGCCAACGTTTGTATTTTGTGGCCTCCGGTGGTGAAAGTGAGCGGTACACCTGAACTCTAACGCGTGCTCTAAGAGTGTAGTTGTCTTGTTTGTTTCTCACACAACATCAACAACGTTTAACCATTGAAAGTGCAGGTGCATTCACATAGAGGCGGAACCACTGAGTCAGCCTGTTGATCAGCTGTTCCTCCGGAGGGGAAGTGGAGGAGAGTCCCTCTCTCACAGGAAGGTTTCTCGTTTGCTCTTTGTAGAACGAGACGAGGTTTTGTTGAGCCGGAGCTGAATAAGCCAGGAAGCTGTTTGTGTTGTTCCTCAGCAGACGTTTCAACTCCTCTGATGAAGTTCCAGCTAGACGGGAACAGGAGAAACAGAAAGATGAGGCGAAGGGAAACGTGCATGCAAAGCAGCAGGTCACTCAGAACCTGCTTTATCGAGGGTGCAAGTTGTGTGTTCACAGTCAAACTTAACACAACGTTTCACAGACTGGTGTAAATCAGATAAAGGATTAAAGAAATAAAGAATAAATTGAAGGTGCAGAAGGTGTCAGTGTCCTGAGGGGTTTGTAGAGGAGTTATGAGAGCATGCAGAAGAACATGTGACTGTTTGCGTTGTGTATCTTGTTTACAGATTGTGTGTTCATGTGAGAATGTGTTGGATTTTGCTCCACTGTGTTTGTGCTTCAAGAGTAATTGAATATGTAAACGTGTCAGTGTGTAACATTCACTGGTGCACATCAGATCTAAAATGTAAAAATGTAAATGTCAGGCTTGAAATACATGACTCCTCTGTAATGTCAGACCTGAATTGTCTTTTTAGTGACACCTAGCGGCAGCTGTGGGTAACTACACAAAGCTGTTTCGTTAATGCAAGTTCAATTCTAGTTTCCATCAGATGATGATTGAGCCTGTTTATCACAGTGATGTTGATCGTTCACTCACTTCACACTGAAGCATAACTCATGTGCCTCCTCATAGACGAGAGGATGCACCACAAAGGTTGGATATATACATATATACATATGTAATATATATATATACATTTAATACTCTTCAACTACAACTGGAGGTAGACTGTGTTTTGGGGGCATGTCCTTCACATCCTCTTTTGAAATGTTCCCCTTTATGTGTTAATATAGAGGTCACAGTGTGTGTGTGTGTGTGTGTTTGTGTGTCTGTGTGTGTGCGTACTGTAGCTAAACTATGACTGTGTGTCTTATTGTACATCACACATGACCTCATTAGTGCCGGCAGTTTATTTTTAGCTCCTCCTCTATTCATCAGCCAAATGCCCGGAGGAAACCGTCCCAGTCAGTGTGTGTTTGTGTGTGTGTGAGTGTGCGTGTTTGAGTTGTGGGTGTGTGTTTGTGTGAGAGTTAAGTTCCAATGTAACACTGAGTTGTTATCAATAGTGATTATACACGTTCACGTTCATTATATAAAAATGCATTTTCACTTTTTGCCTTTGATTTATGATTATTTTTTGTCAGTGGAATAATTCTCGACAGACTCTGTCCCTGGAGAAATATCTTGTTCCGTTCTGTTTTGTAATTTAAATGGGTTTTGTTGTTGCTGTTCTCAGACCAGTGAACTTGAGGACCTTCTGGAGGACCTGCAGAGTGGCGGCCAGCAGCAGCTGTATGGAGCCCAGCCACCAGCCAGAGGACCACCCTCCTCTTCGTCCTCGTCCTCCTCTGTCCCGCCCGGGTCCTCGGTGGACAAACAGACCATCATCAGCGACATCCTACACATGAGTGACAACAGCGGCGGCAGCAGCAGCCCCCCCAGCCAGCACAGGGCCTTCCCTCCCATTGGCCCAGCAAGTGCGTCTGAAAAATGCAAAAAAATCCTCAGAATCTCAATGAGAAACATTTGAAAACATTCATCACATTTGTCCTTCAGCAAACATGTGTGAACCAGGTGTGTCTTCTCCTCAGCAGGTTTCACCGGAGCCAGGCAGGGCCCCCCCCGGTCGAGCTGCTCCTCCTGTCAGGAGCATGTCCCTGGACGGCAGCATGGGCGCCAACCCCAACGCCACCAGGCCGTTCCCTCCTCATCACAGGAACATCAGCCCCTACACCTTACTGCAGCATCAACAGCAGCAAGGCATGATGGGAAGTCACGCCGGCATGGCCAACCAAGCTGCGATGGCCAACTCGGGTGAGGCTGGAAAAAGAAAACTAGCCAATGCAGCTTTTTAACAAAGACACAAGCTGTGATGTCATATCTTAAATAAGTGTATGGAATGGAACATCCTGAAATTCTTTATCCTTTCTGATGAAAGAAAATTTGAGCTTCTCTATTTTATAAAAATGACTCTACTTGTGTAATTTGTGCCCCTGAATCAGGCATGCTGACAAATGGGTCCATGCGAGGCTCCATGCAGCAGGGCTGGGGTCCCCAGGGGCCAGTAGGGGGTCCCCAGGGGCAGATGATGGGCCAGGGGATCGGACCCGGGCGCATGGTCCCCACAATGAACACGGGGCTCCCCACGAGAGGCCCCCCTGGATCCAGAGCAATGGTGAACATGCAGATGATGGGAAATGGTGAGAAAAACAAAAAAATTACACAGACTATCACCAGAAGCAGAACAATCCTGACATTTGCATTTCTTTGCTGCAGAGATGGAGATGGCGAACCCTTCCTACCATCAGCACCAGGCCCCGCCCAATCAGACGGCACCGTGGCCAGACCGAATGATGATGGATCACTACGGAAACCAGAGCAGGTTGGTCATTTATTTAACCTATCAGCCGATCAGCGGTTTGAGTGTGAGCTCCGTGTGGATCCTCGTCTCGTGACACTAACGCCGAGGTGTCTCTCAGGTACGGCGTTCCACAGGCGGAGGGGATGGGGTGCTGCTCCATGGGGCCCGAGGGCCAGCCAGACGAGGGGGCCCTGCTGAGCCAGCTGTGCTCGGTGCTAAAGGACTATGAGGGTCTGGAGGAGATCGACAAGATGCTGGGAATCCCAACGCTGGCCAGACAGGTGAGGCCCTTTCAGACGGATAACATTATTTAAATAGAATGTGTGTTTTTGATTATTAGAGTCCAACAGTCCCCTTACATTTCAAGCTGCACCAAACTTCACACAAACGTAGATATTGATTCTGTATTCTGTGTCCATCCCGACCCAAGCCCCCTAACCCCCATGATTACAAGAAAGTTAAAATGCCCAGAAAACATGACTGAATAGAACCTAAATATAGTTTCAAAACAAAACACACATTTTGTATTTATTCCCCTTGCTCGTATCTCCCCACCCTCCCTCCCTGCAGGCTCCTCTGTCGGACCAGGACGGTATGAAGCCTCCCCAGTACAGCCAACACTACGGCGGGCAGCCAGGTTATGGCGGCATTCCATCTGATGGCGGGTTCCACGGACCCTCGATGGTTGGCCACATGGGGCAACAAAGGATGCCCCCTGCTGGTTACCCCCCGATGATGAGGATGCCCGGGGGTGTGGGGCCCAGACAGGCAGGAATGAGGCCGGGGGGTCCCAGTGCTGGAGTTCCACCTCAGCCCAACAACATGAGGCTCCAGCTGCAGCACAGGCTCCAGGCCCAACTGGTAGGTCACGTGTCAAATCCCTCCTCTGTCAGTTCTGTGACGCTTGATCCACCTCAGACCTGTGGTTCTGAGGGGGGAACAGACCCTCACATGCATCTGTGACTGTCTGCTGAGACGTCATGGGTTGGTTTCCTACATGTTCAAGGGATCGTCTCTGTCCGTCAAACGATCACAGAGTAAGTTCACTTCTTGCTTTGCTCGTTCTCTGTGTTCTGCACGGGTTTAATTAACCTAATTGATTAATTGGAGACTCCAAACCGCCTGGAGATGTGATGCGGTCGTGTTTATGTGAATCGCTGGTGATCTCTGCAGGATGCCCCCCCCGTCTCTCGCCCCAACGTCAGCTGGGAGTGGCTCCAGCTTTCCTCGCGAGCGCCAAGGCGATAAGTGGCGTGTACAATAGACAGATGGATATATTTTTTGATCCTTACGATGGTTTGATAAGTGCCAAACCTCATTACCATGAAAAAGATGGTGTGATTGTTCCGTACAGAGATTCAGCGTCTCTTTCTGCAGCAGCCTCCACATGAAGCTCACACACATTGTTCTTCTTATGAGTGATGCTGGAGAGCGAACAGTGACGCCGACCGGGTTCAGCAGGTTCAAACTCATCGGCAGCAGCAGCCAGAAAGGAACAGACGTGTTTCAGCTCGCTGCCTTCATCAGCAACTCCACTTAAGCATCAACACACATGCATGCGGTGTGCACTTAAACACACACAAAGCCATACACGCACTCATAGAGATTACTGCTTGACTGTACGTTATGTGTGTTTCCTGCTCAATGTTCCTGTTCTGTCACCGTGGTGTTGATGCACTCAAGCACTGTTTTCAGTTTCTGCACATGTTCATGTCTCTGGATACTAGATCATTTATGTTGAGGTTCCAAATTGTCCAATAATATGGAAATGTGATAATTCCCCATGAGTGACTGATCTTAGAACAGCCCGTTCTGACATACATTACAGTCTAGACCGCCACCTGGTGGAGAGTTCTGCATTCTGCACATGAATCTTCACATTCCTGTTCGGTGCCAGTTTGGAAACAGTGAAGTCAAAGTGTGGAGGGAAAATACATATTAACAGCTGCTGATCTGCAGATACATGAATGAGTCATTCAAATTTGATTATGTTCAATGCATTTCAGTGCCAGTCTAAACAAAACCCAAACCACAACAGTCTTTGTGCTTTAGGGGGAGTGTCTAAAACAAAACGTGTAGAATCATATCATCTGAATTTCAGACCTTAAATAGTCTTGTATTTGTTTGGTTCACAGTTCACTCAGCTTGTCAGTGGTAGAGACTTTAAATAGATTCTGTCTCCATCTGTGTAGTTTGAGGGATAACGTGGTCCAGGATTATTCATCTTCAGTTGTGAGGAAGTGATTCTCAGGCTCTGTTATTCATTCAAATCTGTTGTACTTGAAATAGATCTTAAAAAGTCTTAAATCTGCAGAGACCCGGATGGCGGTTAAAAAGTGAACAGAACCTTTGAGCAGCATGTGACCACAAATCTTTGAATTCACGTGGATTCATTTTTCAAACCGTGTTCATGCCAGATGAAACACGAGAGTAATAACGACTGTGTCCATCTCCCCTGTAGAACCGTCAGCCGGTGGGGAACCAGATGAGTGGAGTGTCCAACATGAATCTACCTCTAAGGTCTAATGTACCAAACCAGGTCAGTGGGTGTAGATGATGTGTTTCCATGGTAACTCATTGACTGTTTGCTTATAGACTGATGATATAGATGGATAATACATCTGTTGTGCAAAAATGAAGCCAAAATATCCTGCAGCCATCCTGCACTGATGGCATCATCTGGAGTTTGTGCAGCTGTGATTATTGGGATTTGAAAGTGTTATTGAGACACACGGCCGACCAATCACCAGTCTCAGCTGACGAGCTCGATATAATAGCTGAAAAACGTAATCGAATAACTAATTGAAACCTAAAAACTATATATATATATTATATATATGACTATTTAACGTGCATAGAGACTTTTATATTTCGTTCCATCTACTAACGTGGAGGAGGAAGAGTTTGGACCTATTCCACAGAATGCCACCGGGAGGCAGCTGTCATGTCGTCCATCTTTATTCATGCATTAGTTTTATACAGTAAATCCTTGCAACCATTCATAAAGAAAAAAGTGTGTTAGACTAATTTAAGTTGTAATAATAATAATAACAATCGTAGTGAAACAATAATGGGATTAATGGGCAGTGATGTGTGTTTGTTCTGTTGAATGGCGTGTTCAGCTCTCCTTGTTTCTCTCCTGCAGGGATCCCTCAACGCCCAGATGCTGGCCCAGCGTCAGCGCGAGTACCTCAGCAACCACCTCCGCCAACGCCAGCAGCAGCAGCAGCAGCAGCAGCACCTGCACCACCAGCGTGCCATGATGATGCGGACGCAGGGCCTCAACATGCCCAGTGGGGGCGCCGCGCCCACGCCGATGCCCATCGGCGGCACCAACCCGCGTCTCCCGCAGGGCAACCCGCAGCAGTTCCCCTACCCGGCCTCCAGCTACGGTACTGGCCTGCCCTCTCCTCCTCCACCTCCTCATCCCAGCTCCTCCAGCCCCTTCTCCTCCTCTCTCTCCCCCAGCCGACATCTGACTAGCCAGGGCATGATGGGGAATGTGGGCGGGCAGTACGGCGGGGTAATGAGTCCGCCGGCTCAGCACAGTGCCTTCCAGTTCAGCAGCTCAGGTATATGATGGGAGCACGCCAGCGGAGGTCTGTGTTTGACTCTGGGTGGTGCACGTGAAATATGATCTCTGTTGAAATCAAGTTGATTGGCTGCATGAACAAATCCACAAAGTTACCTTGAGATTGTTTTAGTTTCACCCAGTCAGGTAAATAACTGTGGTGGAACTGTTAAATCAGAAATCTTCTCTTCCCGTCTCCTGTTTTCTGTTTGTTTGACCTCATGCGTCTGTCAGTGTCGTAGAGATTCTACTTCCTGTTCCTGTAGAATAAAGATTTCTCAGAAGTCGAGTCTGTCCCGTTGTTAAAGATCTGAGAGGAAACGTATCCGTCCCATCTCCTTTGACCCGATCATCTGCTTCATTCACCAGGAATGAGCCAGCAGCAGCAGCAGCAGCAGCACCAGGATCCAGTGTCGGGCTTCTCCTGTGGGGCTGCGACCCCTCAGAGCCCCCTGCTGTCCCCCAGGATGGGGCAGGGTCAGAGCCCCATGCTGCTGCAGAGCCAGGGCCAACCACAGCCCCAACCCCAGGGCCCGAACCAGGGAGGACCCCCCAGCTACCAGACCAGCACAGACCTCAACGGGTGGCCCCAGCCGGCCAACATCTCCACCAGCAACAGGTAGAACCAGACTCAGGATTCACGTGACCACGCCTCTCAGCAGCTGGGATCTGATCAGAACATCGTCTCCTCTCAGTGTGTACCCACAGCAGTCCCAGTCCCAGTTCTCCACACAACCCAACGCAGGAATGTACAACGGCAACAACCACGGCATGAACCTGGGAGTCCTGGCCGGCAGCGGTGGCAACATGAGCCAGATGTCGGGGCAGATGAGTTCCATGAGCACAGAGCAGGTGAGAGAGAGAGTTCTCACTGCTTCATGTCCAGAACCCGAGGATTCACCTGGACTGTTGGATTCATTCTGATCACGTCTGCCTCTCTGAGTTATACTTCTGTTTCCTGTGTTTCAGTTATTCCTCAACTAAAGCAGCAAAATCACTGTTTGTTTGTGTTTTTAATCGAATGTTGTTGTTGGTTAAATCAAGTGCATTTTAGGGAAATTTGTTTTCAAACCCAGTTCAGCACAGATTTACACAAATGGACATATAGGAAATATAACTCTTGACATGTCCTTAGTATTTGGATGTAATTCAGCAGTTGTGTTCATCTTGCTTATGTTTGTGTCACAGGTGAGTGACAACAGCCTGATCCTGGAGCAGCTGTGTCAGGAGCTGACGCAAGACGATGACACCAGTTCGGTAAGAAAAATAAAATATTTTCTAATAACCTTGATATCGTGTTATTTATGGTTGAACAGAAGCTTTCATGGAATCAGTCTGATTATTTGATTTTAAAATAAAAAACGTGACCTGATCTATTCTCTGTCTTTGATCTTCTGCCTCTCACAGAACTTCTGCTGACCCCTGCTGAGGTGACAGGTCAGAAACACCAGCTTCAGCTCATGAAGAAACGAGGAGCGGGATGTGAACCCTGCTCCCGCTCTCACTCGGGATGGACGCTCACCTGAGGACATGATGTAAAAACCCTCTGAGCTGCATCCACTTCACTTTGGCTCGTTCAGAAGATCAGACATTATGAGGAAGCTGCCGTCTGAGCCATCCTAACAGCAAACACACAAACTGAAGAATCACACTGTCACAGCGCATTCAGGTTTTTATGATTCATTCCTAAGTTATGAGATAATATATATTTGTCTGTAAATTCGGATTCAAGCTGGAGTCGGATGAAACGAAAGCAGAACACATATTATTATCTTCACTAACTCCTTCATTTTTAATTTAATGTCGACTAAACACTGGGTTTTACTAAGAAACGTTAAATATTCTTTTTGAAATAAAAGGAAACACGATAAACACTGAAACTCAAACAGAGACAGGTTTTGCTGTTAGCATGTGCTCTGATCAGATGAATGTATTCCTTAGCTTTTACCTGTGGGTCTCTCAAGTCTCTGAAGCAGTGTGTTTGTGTTTGTGTGTGTGTTTGTTTTGTGTGTGTGTGTGTGTGTGTGTGTGTGTGTGAGAGCGAGAGACTGAAACCAGTTCCCAGATTGACACTGGAGAAGTGAACGATCGACAAGCATAAACAAAAACCTCTTGATTTTAACATTTATGGTTCTATTTTCGAGCCCGACTGAAAGACGTCAAATTAGACGGTTTCTGGAAAAAAAGAAATATTTAAAAAAAAAGATATTTATAGTTTTGAAGAAAATTTGTAGAGGTTATTTGTATGACATGAAAAAGAAAAATCAAGGATATCTTTCTTCAAAATGAAATCTCTTCAGAATGGTACATTTTGATGTCGATTTTAATATAATTAATATATTTCAACTGCTGTAGTTACTGGGGAGCTGTATCCCCGTCTAATGACTTTTTGAATGAAGGTAAATGTGGATAGATAGTGTACATACTTAGATTTATAAAAAAAAATTACATTTTCCCCAGAGTGGTAAAGCAAAGCAGCAGAAGAGAAATCATTTCACAGGTCGAGTGAAACCTCAGTGGGCGACTTGGCGAACCTCAGCATCAGCAGCTCCGAGCTTTCTGGTTAAAGAGCAGATTGGTCAAAATTCATATTTGTGCAGTTTATGACAACAACTCTCTTCAAATGACAACAATCTAAACTAAGATGGTGTCTGTGAGTAACGACACTGAACTCCATCCTGTTGTTTTGTGCGTTCGCTTCACCCACTGAGATTTTTTTTCCACTGTGATCATCTCTGCCTCCGAAGCAGCTTTGCCTCGACACAACTTGTGTGTGTGAAACTAATAAAAAAACTCTTATTTGAAATGAGCCTTTGTGGCGGCGACGCACTGGCAGGACTCACTCTTGAATTACTAGCTGAAGGAGGAAGTTGTGTGTCGGTTTGTTGTGTGTCGGCTGCGATCTTTGAACGACGACACACTCTCTTCGTGCCCCTGAACCGTCGACTGCTAATAAAGACGGACAATGTTTCTCCTGATTTGAAGCCAAGTCGTGACACGTAATTAACTCTAGCTTAAATAAGAGAAAAATGAATTAAACACACTAGGTACTTTAGTTTATTAGTTTGTTCCATTTCCCATCTGCTAACATGGAGGAGGGGGGGTCACCAGGGGGCGATAGAGGGGATTTGGCTTCACTTTTCGGAGCTGTCGTGTCGTCCATCTTTTATTTGAGAGTGTATGTGTCATAAACCAAACACAGAAAGACGTGAAGTCACAGACTGGACCTCAGACAATGTGAGGATACTTGAACTGAACCAATTTAAAAGGTGCTCTCTCACATGAGCCTGTAAAACTCACTGTAACTACGACACACGTGGATTTATTCAATGTAAACTCATTTTGACTGATACTCTACTTCTTTCTCTTTCTCTCATGATTCATAGAAACACGTGTGATCAATTGCAAAACACTGTAATGCATGAATGTACCTGAAGATGCTAAAGACGTAGCATAAGGCCTGAGCTCAGTGGTTGGCTGTTGTGTAACTGTAAAGATTGCAGGTTATTGTATGTGTCACACTTCATACTGTAGATGTAAAAGTTACACAACCAGGAATTTGTATCTTCTCTCCCAAGAAACAACACAAACAGAATTAACTCGAAATTATAACAATACTTTGTTTGCTTTTTGTAATGAAAATCGATAATGATCGTCTTTAAGTTTGTTTTTTTTTCCTTTGCTGCAGCTACATCAGTTTCTCGATCTGGTACTTGCAGGATTCTAGTTCTGCCAAAAAATAAAACACACATCTCTGACATAAAATTGCACAAAATTTGAAAATATCACTGCAGCTTAGAGGAAAGTAAAAATGCTTTGCTGTGGTTTCTGAGATTTCACTTTAACAACCATTTAGTGGAGGGATGAATATCAACATCACAGAAAAATGTCAGAATGAAGATGTGTCCTAAACACAATAATCAGAATTCAATCTGAAAGTGAAATCTGTCATATTTCTTTTGTGCTGTAATGTTTTTTAGAGAATATTTTTTGTGATTATTCTCCGAGGCTTAATTCCTCAGGATCCTGTTTTTAGAACCAGTATGATTTGAGGTGTTTCTCAGTAAAATGATATTTCAGAGCAGAAGGTCAAAGTGTGAGAAGAGAGTCTGAGTTCAAAGTGTCTGCAGGTTTTCAGGAGGTTGTCGGTTCAGTTCTTTACTCAGTGAGTGTGTTATTATGCAAAAGTCCAGACGCTCACACCACTTTATGCAAGCTGTCCCCACTAATGTTGCTTCTGCCAATGCTACTCGTTAATTTATGATTCATGCCACTGTAAATAAATTATTTTTATGGAGCGGAGCTGCGTCTGTCTTTTTATTCCCTCAGCCGGGACGTGATCTTTCCTGTGTCATTGCCTCCATCATTCACATGGATGATATCAACATGTGCACGTTTAGCTTAATGATAATTAATCCTCATCCACCTGAGAGATTTATGATTTTCATCCTTTTAAAACTGAATGTTGGTTCTGCCTGTGTGTGCAATGCTCGCTTTTCACCAGCAGGAGGAGACAGTATCTGCTAAGGTGGAACAACTTTGCTGAGACGCTGTGAAATGAAAAATATTCTCATAGCTTCTCCTTAAATTTAATCCTAATATTATATAATAAACTCATATTAATCACATCAATCATGTTTTATATACTTACACATTCAGATACAGTCAGGAAGATAAAGCTTCCATCAAACAATCGCTCAAGGTCATGAACTTTACGAAAGGTCATGGGTTCACTCCTCCCAAGTCCAAATAAATCTGTAATAACTTGTTTACACACACATACAAGTATAAACTATAATACTATAGAAGATTAGAAATGACTCTGGACCACAGAGATGATAAAATCCACACAGAACAGTTTATTTTAAATATCTAAAATGTTTAGGTTCAATTCACTTGTTTGTGCAATGACATAAATTCACGTAAGAGTCGAATCTCTTTGTGTTAAATTGTGTTGACGCTCTTTTAAACTGACATGTCGCAGCTTTGGTTCCAATGAATTTCCCCCTGTACGTGATGTAGACGCCCATTGGTGGATTGAAGCTGCCAATCAAAAACAGACCCTTGTCATTGGCTGTCTGGCCTCCAAGACCGTTTGACAACCAGGGAATAGTTGAGAAAGTAAAGATGTATCACTCAGATTTTTATTTCCAGACAATATATTTAAACGGAGGGGGATGTATGTTGTGTTCTTTAATATAATTACATGTGAATCAACTAAATATATTTATTTCATAATAAGTCACTTCAGATATATCCTTTCAACCGCTTTAGATATAACTTCCTTGTTTGTTTGTTTGTTTGTTTGTTTGTTAGCAGAATTCTTCCTCTTCCTCCTCTGGTACTTGTTGCTGTGGAGTGACTCATCTGTGTTATTAGACGATCTTGGTAAGGTGGGTGCGTTTGTGCAGGAAGGGGGGGCGGTGACCACTGCGGTTCTCCTCCAGTATATCTCCGCCCGTCTCTGACTCCCGGCGGCTCCTCTCCCAGTGCGTCTATATTCATTTTCTTTATTATTATTATTATTATTATTATAAGGAGCAGGGCACCTCTTCCTCTTCCTCCTCCTGTTGCTCCTCTTCCTCCACGCACGCTCTCTGATGGCGGTCGCTGCGGGACCGAAGCGGCAGGACACCCGCAAGTTCTTCGAGAATTTGTCCGGAGCCGGGAAATCCATCGGGGTGCTGACCAGCGGGGGGGATGCTCAAGGTAAAGGGATGCGGGGGCTCCGGGTTCCATTATCGGACCACTCGCCTGAAAACCTGAAATCTGTTGTTGTGGCAGATTTACACTGTGATCACTGGGGGAGGAATGACTTGGTGAATGGTTACACCTCTTCATAAACAGTACATTCCTTGTTGTGTTTATATTTATATTCAATATTTAGTTAATATATAAAATCTATAGTAAATCATATGTATGTATTTTCATTTCCTCTCATGTTATTATTAATTGTGATGGATCTGGTTGGTTATGCAACAGATGACGCTCCCTCTCCCTCACACGTTCCAACATGGATGCTGCTTTATTAGTTTTATAGAAAAGATAAATACAACATCAGATACATGAGGAATCTGCACCATGATACCGACTCCACCTCCTCCTTGTCTCCTCCTGCATCCTGCAGCGCTGCACCCTCACACGCACGGTCACCTCCTGCGGGTCGGGTGCGTGCGTGTGTCCACAGTCTGCAGCTGAGATCACTCACTGCACACTATTTTTCATATATCGAAGCTTTACGTGCAGTTTGCTGCAGCTGTGATGGACGTGAGGCCTCCTGCTTCCAGGAATAAGCTGTGGGATGACGTCATTTATTGATTATTGATTGTTTTGAGTGACAGAGTGAAGGTGGCAGCGCTGGAACTGTATGTACTTGTCGCATCTCAGTGGAAACACGGGCTCCTGCATCACAGAGGATGAGTCGTGAGAGGAGCTGTAGTCAAGATAGAGGAAAAATACCCGTTTCCGGTGCAGCCTTTCACATTAAAAGTCGTGCATCCAAGTTTTACCTGTGGCGCTTTTACTGTGACGGCGCTTTCTTCTGGCTTCCGGTGTGTCTGCGGTTCACTTCCTGGATGCCTACGTGAGGAGCAGCGGGTATCATAGATGTAGGAACTGAAACGTCATCATTCAAAAGTGATTTTACATCTTATGAATAATTAATAATCGATATTGAATCGTCTGCAAACAGAAGCAATGATGCTCAGACTCTTATTAATCGTGTAGTTTTATTTTATTATAATAATCCTGAAGCATAATAATTTAAATCGGATATTTTATTACTTGATTAATTAATAATTGATGTTGAAATTCAACATTCTTAGTTTAAAGTTTTGTATTATGACTAATGAATAATAACCCAGACGCACCATTGTGTGTTTTAACCGTGACACATACATGCGGTTGGTTTATCTTGACACATGTGCTGCAGCTGGATTACGTAACGCTGAGCTCCTATAGGACGATTCAGATCTTCATCAGCCAGTGTCCAGGCTGTGATCACACATGTTCCTCAGAACATCAGAGAATTCACTGAACGTGGAGCAGGCGGGATGAGAGTGATGAACACGGGTCCTGATTTCTGCTCACTACTTAAAAGTGGCTTTTGCTTAGAGTGCGAGGTGCTGATGGACTATCCACAAAATCATCATCGTACAGATTTGTTCCTGTTTTGCTTCACTGAGTCGTTTCCTGCTCGTCCGTCACATTCTCGTGAACATGATTTATCAAGAAGGCCTCGATGAGTCATTTTCAAATTCAGTACAAACGTTTACTGGGACTCAAACATGAACTGATAGATTAAAAAGGTCATAGGTCACAGGAAACTAATATGCATAGTCAGAAACCACAAAGGCAATATCTCAGACTATGACTGTCAGTGTTTATGTGAAGTTTCCTACATGTTTCCATAAGGACCCGACTGATGTTGATCTCTGATATTTGGGAATCAGATGCAGATATATTGTCCTGTGTATATTGTTCTTCCCGTGCACGTCATGTAGATACAAATCAAACATTGTCATATCTGCTGATTTCAAAGCTCAGCTGTTTTCAAATCCAGAAAATACAATTGCAGGTTTTTTTAATGTTTTTTTAAAAGGTTTCATAACCCAAAGTTTTCCCTGGGCAGCGTCCCTGTCCTCACTGAAACCTCAACAAACACTTTGTCCAGTTCAAACTCATCCATCTCCCATTTTTACATAGACCCTCTTCAACCAAACAGATGTTATTGATCAGCGTCTTCGATGCTAGGTGACCTATATCCTGTCACCTAGTCTGTCCCTGACCCCTGAGTGCATCATCTGTTTTCAAACATCCCTTGTCTCAATCTTTACAATAACCACAAATCCCTGTACTGTGAGGTCTTTGTCAGGTGACCCTGTTAGTGAGGAAGTCAGATAACATCCCTCAGTTGAGCAACCCCGACTCCTCAGGGAAACATTTGCTCATCTTTCTAAACATTCAAAGAAGTTAATTTTATCAAACATTGACCAAATAGTAAAATTACACTAGCTAATTCCATCAGCGACATGGCAGCTTGTTTCCAGAGACAACCACCAACTCCTCTCTGTCCTTTTTCCTCCAGGCATGAACGCAGCCGTCAGGGCGGCGGTCCGGATGGGCCTCTACGTCGGGGCCAAGGTCTTCTTCATCCACGAGGTGAGACGAGGCCCCCGGGGGACGTCTGCTTCCTCTGTCTCACTCTCACACAATGAGCTGAATCAGAAGGGACGAGGCTTTGAATGTGCCAGCGGGATTCTAGAATCAGATACAGATACAGATACAGATACAGATACAGATACAGATATTGATGTAGATGTAGATGTAGATGTAGATGAAACATAGAGGGATGAATTCATTCCTCACTTGCTTCATATCTCCAGTGAACTGAGGTGATCAGTGGTTTAGAGACACTTTGGCCTCAGTGTGGATTTAAGTGGATTAGCAGGCGTCGTCCTTCGCTTCACTCTCATCTTCATCAGCCTCGAACGACCAGCAGGCTCCGAGTCACCACAGCTGAGGCCAATGATGCCTTTATTTTGGCGAGGACTTGTGCTCAGCATGTTCTCTTCCTGTTTATATTATATTTTAGATGATTGATTGAATTTGATTTCAGAGTTATTCCTCGTCGTTAGCGAGTCGTCCTCAAACTCTTCTACGATATTCTGTCACTTTTTTATTGTTTGTGTGCAGAGCTTTTTGTAAACAGTCTGTGGTGCAGAGTCTTCATCCTGCCTGGTTTATCTGCACTGATGGTTTTATAGTTGATTGATTTTCAGCTACAGAGTGCCTGTTCACCTTTTATTAATATTTAAATACATGTCCATATTGCACCAAACTCAACAGCACATAACTCTGGGCCGCCAGGGGTAAACGAGCCAAGTGTGAAGTGTCTTCAACACAGTTTCAACATGAAGACAGACGTGTGTGATGGCTGATGATCCATGTTCTGATGTGTTCCTCCTCTCAGGGCTACCAGGGGATGGTGGACGGGGGCGATAACATCGAGGAGGCGTCGTGGGAAAGCGTCTCCAGCATGTTGCAAGTGGTGAGCAGGACGCCTCCCGTGTTTCCTCTCCTCTTCTGCAAACGTGAGCGATTATTAAAAGCATCCGCCCCCCCCGTGTGCCATCTCATATCTGCTGTGTCTGGTCCTCAGGGCGGCACGGTCATCGGCAGCGCCCGCTGTAAAGAGTTCCGTGACCACGAGGGCCGCCTGAGGGCCGCTCACAACCTGGTGAAGCACAGCATCACCAACCTGGTGGTGATCGGAGGAGACGGCAGCCTGACCGGAGCCAACCTGTTCAGAGAGGAGTGGAGCAGCCTGCTGGACGAGCTGCTGCAGAAAGGTGAGGCTCAGTGCCTCGCTCCCACAGGGGCGGGGCCAGGACTCACCGTCTCCCGGTGTGTTTCAGGTCTGATCGACCAGGAGGCGACCCAGGCCAACTCCCAGCTCCACATTGTCGGCATGGTCGGCTCCATCGACAACGACTTCTGCGGCACGGACATGACCATCGGCACCGACTCGGCCCTGCACCGCATCATCGAGGTGGTGGACGCCATCATGACCACGGCTCAGAGGTGAGAGAGAGGAGTCCAGATGGGACCAAACAAAAGAACGAGCAAGAAAAGACCAGAGAAGAATGAGTATTACTTCACAGAAACATGTGGACTGTACTTTGTTACGTCCGGCCTCAGGAACTGATGCATATAGATATATATATAGATAGATCTGTCCTCCTGTGGCTGGAAGGACGTTGAGAATAATCAGGGAACATTTCAGTGTCTCTACAAACCTCAGAGAGGATGTGAAGCTCAGGGTGGAGGTTGGAGGTTGAGCTTCAACTCACATGTGTCTTGTTTTCTGTGGGTTTGTTGTTTTCCAGCCACCAGAGGACGTTTGTTCTGGAGGTCATGGGCAGACACTGCGGGTAGGAACCTGTCTTTGTGTCAGATTACATCACTGCACACGCACATGAAAACATATATATACACAAACCAGTGTGTGGTCTTTTAACCTGAACCCTTTTCCCTGCAGATACCTGGCCCTGGTCAGTGCCCTGGCATGTGGAGCCGATTGGGTCTTTATCCCTGAAATGCCACCTGAGGACGGCTGGGAAGACAGCATGTGTCAGAAGCTGTCTGAGGTAACACACTCACACACACACACACACACACACACACACACACACACACACACACACACACACACACATGTATGTCAGGACCAATGGATTAACTGCATCGAAACAAATTAATAAAGTTATTAAAAACCACATCAGTGAATCAACGGTTTCAAACAGGAAAATATGAAGTGAACACTCGAAGCTGAAGGAACCTGCAGAGGGTTGAGTGAGTTGATGCTGTAAACATGACCTCAGGACACAGTCACATTCAGGGAAGAAGGTTTGTTCATGTTTCAAATCTCATGGAAATCAAAAACGTATATCTGTCCCTGCAGAACCGCGCTGATAAGAAAAGACTGAACATTATTATTGTCGCTGAAGGAGCCATAGACGCCCACAACAAGTCTATAACTCCTGATTATATCAAGGAAGTGAGTATGATGGAGAAGTTTTTCTTTTTTTTCTGCATTTTCTCCTGATTCAATCTAGTTTTTTTAAATTGTACTGCAAAGTCAGAAGAAGTAATACTCTGTAGTGGTATTTAGATAATGCATTTACAGCAGTTAGAGATTATTTCCCAGTGATGACCCCCCCTGTGTTCTGTCTCCCAGCTGGTGGTCCGCTGCCTGGGGTTCGACACCAGGGTCACCATCTTGGGTCATGTGCAGAGAGGTGGGACCCCCTCGGCCTTCGACAGGATCCTGGTACGTCAGCACTGATCATCTTAAGTTTTATTTTATGCGTTAATTTGAGGGCGGATCAAATGGATTTGATGGATTTGATGGATTTGTCGGTTATTTCAAAAGTTCTTCTTCTTGTTCAACGATATAAATATCCTGAAAACAGGTTTTATCCCTGAGCCTGCAGACGTTCTGCTTCTAAACTCCTCAATCTTTACCTGAGATCATGTGTGTGTGACCAGTACCCGACATTTGAATGACCCTTGACCCCTGCAGGCCAGTCGTATGGGCGTGGAGGCCGTGCTGGCGCTGCTGGAGGCGTCTGCCAACACCCCGGCCTGCGTCGTGTCCCTGGTCGGAAACCAGGCTGTTCGACTGCCACTTATGGAGTGTGTTCAGATGGTAAGAGGTGTGTGTGTGTGTGTCTGTGTGTGTGTGTGTGTGTGTGTGTGGAGTTGAGTGTGTACAGCCCTAAGGCCTGATAATGCTCCTCTACAGTTAAATAATTTGAGATATATATTCTGACCATGTGACCCTTGTCCTCAGACCCAGGAAGTGCAGAAGGCCATGGACGAGAAGAAGTTTGAAGAGGCCGTCCGACTGCGTGGGAGGTATCTGATTCTGAATCAGTTTTAAAACTACCAACAAATCTAAAACCGATATCCCCTGTTCTCTTATCTTTCTGTGTTTATTGATTATGGATTGACTCTCACGAGGACAGTGTGGGTTTTGTTCTGCAGTGGATGAACTTTCTGTTTCTTTCTGTCTTTTTTCAGGAGCTTTGAAAACAACCTGAGAACCTACCGGCTCCTCTCCAACCGCAAAGCAGACTCTGATCTTCCCAACGTAAGAACTATTACCAGATCAGAGAATAACTGTGATCATATCAAAACCAGTGAATTCTCACCAGTGTAATTCCTCTGATGTGTTTTCCCACCAGCGGCTCAGAGATTTGAGCGTTAGCAGTTCAGGTACTTCCTGACCTGTAGTCTCTTCTCTCTCTGACACTAACGCTGAGTGTGTTTCTCTGTGACTGTCGGTCCTGAGGCAGAGGAGGAGGACGAAGAGCAGCTCCTCCCTCCAGCTCCCTCTGTCACAGACAATCACAGACAATCACAGACAATCACAGACGATCACAGACAATCTGTTGTGATCCACGATGAAACTGAAGTCGCCTGTTTACAGTTTAATGTCACGGCTGAAAATGACTCTGCTCATTCTCAACTCAAAGCGTGACCGGCTCCTTTCCCTCTGTTAGAACTGTCTGCTGAAGTTAATGGCTGCTGCAGGTTTGTCTGAGCGATTCATCAGGTGGTAGATTGAAATCGGACGATATCATATATATCAATATTTATGTTTGCAGACATATGAAAACTTTTATTTTGCAGAATGAACATTGCAGGGAAAAAAAAAGGTTTTCCTTATATTTCTAGATGTATTTGTATTTTCTTTTTATTTATAGTATATGTAAGTTTAAACTAATAATATCGAACCTTAGTCACATTTATTTAACGTAATGGTTTTGATAACGACATCTCAGGAATCATTTGCCAATTTAGTTTTTACTATTTATCAGTTGATATATTGATTGATAGTGACAGAGTCCTCAATCATCTCTGTTACCAGGAAACTAACCTTCAGGAAACTAACCAGGATTTAACTGTGAAACCAGTTTCATCCACGAGATGAAACCTGGAAGTGTGCGAGCCGCTCGTTGTGTGTGTGTTTCTCTTGATGAGTTTGAATCCGACAGGAGAGAAAACTGTCTGTGAGAGTTTTCATTTAACTGCGACCGATGAGAAAGCAGCTGCAGCTTCACTGCGTCCTCTCGCAGCATGTGGCCTCTTGCATGGGAGCTGATCTCTGCCTGCTGCTGCTGACGTCCTGCTCACTAAGTGTCTCCTCATCCGAGACGTGGATGGTTGCACGAGGCAGTGGAGATGAAGATGTGGAAGTTCCAGGAGAAATGCAGAAGGGCTGGGTCATAAAACGATAAAGAGAAACATCATCAAATATCAGAACTTCTGCATTTTGATGATGCAAATACAGTTATTGTGAAATTTCTTTTCTGTTTGAAAAGTAGATTTTCTGCTCAATCAGAAAAATGTCAAAACACAATCAACTGGCTGCAGTTTAAATTTGAAAAGAACATTGATTTGACTTTTATAATTGATAGTTTGAATGATAACTTTATTAATAATCCCCTGATTTGAACTTTCTCTCGGCTCAGCTCTGATCTGCAGTGAATCACCCGTTCGTCTTCACTGCCTCTAAACGTCTCCTCCAAACCGAGCATCGTACAAACTGTGTGTTCACAGAATGTAAGATGTGTGCAGATGTTTCCAAATGTGTGGTTCCTGAATATGACACTGTGTTGTGTGTTTGTGTGTGTGTGTGTGTTTGTGTGTGTCCCCCACAGAGCTCCTTCAACGTGGCCGTGCTGAACGTCGGTGCACCGGCTGCAGGTATGAACGCTGCCGTGCGTTCTGCCGTCCGAGTGGGAATCACCGAGGGCCACAAAATGTTCTCAGTCAGCGACGGCTTCGAGGGATTTTACAAAGGACAAGTGAGAGACACAAACATCTCAGTGCTGGTTTATCTTCATTTAGTGTGTGTTTGTGTGGTCAACGTGTTCTGCAGCTTAGAAGAAGGAAAACTCAAATAGGAAATCATTTATTAGATTTCAACCTTTCACCGTTTATTTTATAGTTTGAGTGAATCTATATTGATCCCACACACTTTCTCTAAAAGCTTAATTTATCCCAAAATATAATGGAATCACTCAGTGAACTCTTTCTTAAGAAATTAAATGTAGGAGTGAGCATGTGGGGGGAGCAGCGTTCACAGCAGGAGGTCTCAGTGATGATAACACAGATAAACAGCCCTGCTTACTGGGATCCAATTAGTCCACTCCCACAGCTGCTGCACACACAACCACCATGTTGGATTGTGATCATTGTGCTGCTCTACACACACAGACACACACACACACACACACACACACACTCATGAAGTCGATGAAGCCCACAGGCGAGCTGACATGGTGCAGGATTAGACGTGATTGAGAAATGAAGCCGTGATAAGAGCAGGGAGCAGATAACGTGTCAGGGCTTTAATTTCCTGCAGCACTCTCGGATGAAGACGCTTCACACGGATCCTTTTGTCTCATTTGTCCCACACAGCGTCTCACAGCTGCTTTGTATGTTGAGACATCAGATATAAACATCTGCCCCACTGAATATGGCTCCTGATTCAGTTTAGTTTGCAGGATCCAGATCAGGGGGCGGATCCGGGCTTTAAACTTTCCCTTCATCTGTCTGAGAATTAAAAGATCAGGCTAATTCAGGGGACTGAAAAGAATGAATCCAAATCTGGATCTGGTTATAGTATAGTTATTATAATTAAGCCTCAGACTCAGACGTCCATTTCAGTATATGAATGAAAATAAATGATTTAGGGGATTTAAACATGTTCAGACGTTTGTTCCAGTGTTTCTAAAAAAACAAGATGAGTAAATACCTTGTGTCACTGGAGCTGGGTTCAGTTGGGTCCAAACTACAGATTAAAACGGTTTCAGTCAAACTTTATGAACAGAAGAATAATCCAGACGTCCTTTCTTTGGTCAGATCAAGGAGATCAAGTGGGGCGATGTTGGTGGCTGGACGGGACAGGGCGGCTCCCTGCTCGGGACCAAAAGGTAAATCGATGATATATGATATGATATGACAAATCATTTTAATGGAGTCGGACTTCAAGTGAAACATCTCTCTGTTCCAGAACTCTTCCAGGAAAACATCTGGATAAGATCGCCGAGCAGATGAGGATCCATAACATCAACGCCCTGCTCGTCATCGGAGGATTCGAGGTTCGTGTTTAATCTTAGTTCCTCGATAATTCATCTCTCTGAACGTCTCCCAGTAAAACAAAGATCATAGACTTATTCTGAAATGTGAAATACTTTATTTTGGATATTGTTACATTCCTCAAAGCTAATGATAATTATATTTCTGTACCTTTTAAACATTATAGTCTTATTTTCATTTTCACCTTTTCCCTTTTTGTTCAACAATGAGTCCATTTAATCTTTAATGACCGATTCGACCTATTTGTCATTTTAAATTGAAAACATTTATTTATGACTTTATTAAAAGGAAGCAGGATTCAGAGACAGTTAAATGTTCCAGGCTTTCATCTCGTGTGTTTGAGGCGAAGCTGCAAAGACGATTTGTTTGTAAAGACTCTAAATTAACCTCAGATGAAGAAGTAGATATAGATCATAGAAGCCGTTAGTTTATCTTTATTCGGACTTTACTTCCTGTGTGTGTCTCACTCTCCATCGTGATTGGCCCGGCTCTCTCCTCTTGGCTTCTCCCTCCACTAAGCTCCTCCCACACCTGTGTTCCTCCCTGTGTTGTTTCTTCTACACCACGATAGCTTAGTTCTAAGAAAACTGTTTAATATTATTATTATATTTAATTCAGGTTCACACGTTCAACTTCCCGCTTCACATTCATGTATGTGTGACCTCACTTAGACGTCCAGGCCCCTCCCACCCAGGACCACACCCGGTTCCATTCTACATCCAGAAAAGTTCTTCATACTTTGAAAGCAGAAGTTTTTATTAACTTATCATAATAATAATCACACTCAGCTCATCCCACCAGTTCCCCTGTTCGTCTCACCTCTCATCCTGAACGATAACCAATCAGACGCTGGCTCTCACCGCTGCAGGCCTACGTGGGGTTACTGGAACTGTCCTCTGCTCGGGACACACACCAGGAGTTCTGTGTCCCCATGGTCATGGTCCCCGCCACCGTGTCCAACAATATCCCCGGGTCCGACCTCAGCATCGGCTCAGACACGGCTCTGAACGCCATTACTGATGTAAGTGAGGCTGGATCACAGTGTGAGTCTGTGTGTGTGTGTGTAGTCGGACGTCTCACACACACACACACACACAAACACACACCTCCCAGGGTTCTGCTGATTGACAGCTCGCGTCCTCACATGATCTCTCACAAGGTTTATTTGACAGGTTCAGAAACATCAGCTACAGGATTCTCACAAAAAGGATTTTCGGAAATATTTCACTAAAGATTGTGATATTGTGATATTGTGATGTTGTGATATACTTTAAAAAAAACATTTCTCAGCTCTTGAATTTGGGAAAATTTAAATATATGGAAAGTTTCTATTAAGTATTGATGCCAGGAGGTGTATAAAAAGTTAAATCAGTTGATCCAAAACATCTCAAATCCAGAAAGTGTCCCAGGTTCAGTGTCAACAGGACACGTGAAGTTGTGAAGCCTTAGTGTCTGGTTGTGTTGGAGTCGAGCTGCTCAGCGCAGGTAAGAGCTGGAGCATGAAGTGACGTGTGTGGCATGTTGTTAGCACGTGGCCCGTTGTGTGTTTGTTGAGAACCGGACAGTTCAACGCAACAGGGACTCGACTGTCTGTCTCCTTCTGTTCTTTCTCTTCTGTCTCTTCCTCTCTTCTGTCTCGCTCCCTCTCTTCTGTCTCCCTCTCTTCTGTCTCTTCTGTCTCTTCTGTCTCCCTCTCTTCTGTCTCTCTTCCTCTCTTCTGTCTCTTCTGTCTCTTCTGTCTCGCTCTTTCTCTTCTGTCTCGCTCCCTCTCCTCTCTCTCCCTCTCTTCTGTCTCTCTTCCTCTCTTCTGTCTCGCTCCCTCTCCTCTCTCTCCCTCTCTTCTGTCTCTCTATGTCTCTTCTGTCTCGCTCTCTCTCTTCTGGCCTCGTACACGTCCATATTTTAATAATATTATTAATATTCTGTTGGACCAGACAGTCCTGACCTCTGACCTCGTCTCCTCCGTTTATTGGACATAAAAGGAAGTGAAGCTCCGAGCGTCTGGAGTCCGTCCCCCAATCTGTATCTGTCACGTCAACACTGTGACATGTCAGCCAGGGTGAAGCCTCCACTCCCCCCCCCCGCCCTCCCGCCCCCCCGCCCTCCCCACCTCCCCTCGGTCTGTAGGAAGCCAAAGCCCCCGTCAACTGGAGAGAGCCAGAGACACACACACACAGACAGACACACACAGTTGAGTCACTGTGCACCATGACAGAGTTAAACCACTGGATTCCTACACAAGGTCACATGTGTCAGACGTGTAGTGCGCCCCCTGGGGGTCTAACCCACTGTTGCGGCCACCACCATCAGGCCCTCGAGTCCCTGCTGCAGCTGAACGAGGCCCGTGCTGACCACGAGGAGTTCTGCATCCCCATGTGCATGCTGCCGGCCACCATTAGTAACAACGTGCCCGGCACCGACCTCAGCATCGGCGCCGACACGTCCCTCAACGCCATCGTGGAGGTAAGGTCACGTGAAGAGGTGGGACATGGCAGCTAGAGGTTTCCTGTGTTGTAGAATCACAAATAAACGAGTGACCCACGTGTCTCTGGATTTGAATCAATCGTCTCAAACCATGTTTGGTTCACAGCTGTTTCTATAAAGACTCTGTGAGTACACGTTTCTATATTTAAAGAAAGGAAAGATGCAGAACTCCGATGTGCATGTGCTCGTCTGTGAATGTGTTGTGTTGATGGATCTTTGAAACATGCTTGTTTATGATGTAAATTGCCAGGTCCACTTTGATGTCATCTCGTTAGAACAAATCATCACAATTCAGTTAATCTCAATATCTGAATATTTATTCAGAAGAGGTACCACACTTGTAAAACACATATTACCACTACACAGAATTAAGTATTAAATGTTTGACATCTGGTGCCTCTAATATTCCTCATGTGGATGTTACAGGTAAGATGAGGAGAACATAAAACCCTTTGAAAAAGGACGTTTTTATTTAGTTTTCAAAATCCTGCATCAACAAAAATGAGTTAAAATGTGATTGATTCAGATTAGAGGACTAAGGCTTCACCCTGTGCACGGCTGAATGTTTCGGTCTCCTCTTGTAGGAAAGTCACAGGTCATGATACCGGCTGCAGGTCACTGCTTTGTTCAAGTCATCTAGTCTCATCACTGATGTATGATTCATTAGTTTCAGCTCTACTGGCAAATCGTTTGCATGTTTTCTTTGTGTTGCCTCTTCAATAACTGTGACCTCTGTGCACGTGGGAATCAGACGTGTGACCGCATCAAGCAGTCGGCCAGTGGCACCAAGCGCCGGGTGTTCATCATCGAGACCATGGGGGGCTACTGTGGCTACCTGGCCACGGTGGGGGGGCTGGCTGCCGGAGCCGACGCCGTCTACATCTACGAGGAACCGTTCGACATCCGGGACCTGCAGGTCAGAGACCAGCCACTTTCTACAAGTGTTCTATTTGAGCCTCTCATGGCCGACCACTGACTCCTCACCACACTCCCCCTGTGACGAGTCTCATGACTGACAGCTGTCATCAGATCAATCACGATTAGACATATTCAAACTGTGGCTCCACTGTATTTTATAAACTACAGACTTTAACTTGACTTTATCATTTAAGTTCTGTAAATTAGTAATTCGTTTTTAATCCAACATATATTTTAACATCAATTATAACAGTAGATTGATATCAGCCTAAATAATTCTAAATAATAATGTATTTAATGGAGATACACGGAGCCCAGTCAGACCTGTCTGTTGTGTTTAAGGGTTGCTGGCGCCCCCAGGTGGTCCGAGCACCACCCTGCGTGTCCCTCCGTCCTGGGGAGTCGAGAGGGGGAAGCTGTGATTCGGATCTGGAGCCTGAAGGTTGTAGATCACAGCTCAACGCTCTGCTCTGTGTTTCCAGGCCAACGTGGAGCATCTGACTCAGAAGATGAAGACGAGCATCCAGAGGGGCTTAGTGATCAGGTGAGGATCCACTCGCTCTGTCCAGCTGCTGAAGTTTCTCCGGTTTCACCTCGAACTCTGAGCTTCTGACGGACTGAGGGAAGAAACTGATGCAGAAATACTGAGATGTGTAATTTTTATGACTAATCGCACTAAACCAGTGAGTCTGAGGATATCTTGGACATCAGATCGACCTTACAGACGTTAACTCGTGTCATGTGGTCTGTGGCTATTTTTGTCCACTGCACCATCCTGCTGTTTTCCAGCTGGTCGGAGGAAATAGGACGAAAGTAATAATTTGTACATTGTTTATTTGTTCTTCATTATCACAAGGAGCAGGGCAGATATAGAGATTTAAAAGGTTAGTTCAAGAAGTACAAGGTAGTTTGGATTTGTCCAGGTTTTGAGATTCATCTGATTTCTGTCTCTGACTGCACTGAAAACAAAAAACCTCCACAGCAAGTTCCTCATGTCTGCAGCTTTAATTTGACCTTTGAGTGAACCAACCCTTTTTAATGTCGTCGTTTCCAGGAACGAGAACTGCAACGAGAACTTCACCACGGACTTCATCTACCAGCTGTACTCGGAGGAGGGTCGGGGCGTGTTCGACTGCAGGAAGAACATCCTGGGTCACATGCAGCAGGTCGGACGCACACGCCAGCAAACACACGCTTCACTGAACCAGCTCTGTTTGTCCCAAGATGATCAGTAAATGAACACTGGTCCTTTACTGGGTGGTGTAGAGGTCCAGTCTTTCCCAGCATGCACTGGGAGGGAGCTGTCCAAATACTGTGGTTGAGTTTCAGTCGAGTCGTGATCAGTTGTCACTTGGACTCAAAAGATGAACTGATGAAATGTCACGGTGACATCAAACGAATCTGATATAGTCAGAACCTGCAGTGTGATAATTCTAGTTTACGTATTTAAATATTTATATACAGCTACAAGTATCTGTTTTAATAGTTTAGAAGCCTTATTTTAAATAAACTATATCTTCTCTCCACAGGGAGGAGCTCCGTCTCCATTCGATAGAAACTTTGGCACCAAAGTTGCAGCTAAAGCGATGCAGTGGATCACACGGACGCTCAAGGACTCTTACAAAGGAGGTGAAGCAGAAGTCATAACCTTTACTCTGAAGAGGACGTTTAACTTGAATTTCTCTGGGTTCATTCAGGGATTCGAACCTACGCACACTCACGCTGGTTGTTAACGCTTGTTTCTCGATGCAGGACGAGTGTTTGCCAGCTCCGAGGACACCGCCTGTCTGCTGGGGATGCGGCGCAGGGCCATGGTCTTCCAGCCGGTGGCTCAGCTCCGGGACGAGACCGACTTTGTGTAAGAGACGAGATGTTTCGTGACTTTCTTCACTTCACCATCGGTTGAACGATACTTTTCCCGATGCATTGTGGGAAACTACGAGTCCACGATAAAGACATTTGGACGATGAATCAGTGAATTCAGAGTCAGCCTTTGACACTTTCATATATTTCACAAACCTGAGAACAGTTTTGTTTCTAACATTGAAAACATCTTGGTAAAAGAGAACGATTTGATAAAAACCTTAAACCTTTAATATTTAACCTTCAGAATAAAACCCCTTTGTATTCTCTCCTTCCAGCCACAGGATCCCGAAGGAGCAGTGGTGGCTGAAGCTGCGTCCGCTCATGAAGATCTTGGCGAAGTACAAGACGAGCTACGACGTGTCGGACTCGGGTCAACTGGAGCACGTGACCCGGGTGCGGCCCAGAGAGAGCGACGCCCCCGCCGCCATCTGACCCGACGACCACACGACAAGAGATTCACTCCCACGTGAAAACAGCTTCACAACAACCGTGATGGCTCCTCCCACAAGGACTGATAGACAAATAAATAATGGTAGATTTTTAAAGGCGGATGATATTAAAGGTTCATCGTGAGGGACCTTCGATATTTTAGATTTTGACAGAATTCTAGGTTGGTCATTCGGAATAGAGTCTTTCCAACTTTGATCGGGGGGATCTACAAAATTAATATATACCTAAATATATATATAAAGATATATAAGCACTCCTCATTATGAACTGAACAAATTCGAGTTCTGGTCCAGAAAATGTAGCTTTATCTATTTATTCCTAAGACGCCGAGCTGAGCGAACGTCCATGTTGCATCAAAACACAAAGCTGGAGTCGGGTAATGAGTGTCGAGTTTTAAATGTTGCTTTTGTCGTTTTTATTTCCCTCTGCACTTTGAGCCCCGTGATCGATGTAATTCCCCTGAAGCTGCTTGTAAAGAGAGAACGTTCCGGAGGATCAGACCTCGGGTCCGAGACCTCTGTCAACAATTTGTCTTTTTCCTTTTGAACCTGTTAAACCATGTCGTTGGAAGTGAAGCAGAGAACTGTGGGAAACTGACTTCAACCTTTGTGCTCGCTGTGTTTCAGTGTCCTGTCAGAGTAATAAAACATTTACTGTGTGGAAAGTTATGAGGTTGTGTTGTTTTTTTTTAAAACCACAATCATCGTCATTTAAGTCGTGTTGAGTCTGTAAATAACAAAATAATCAAGAGACAACTCAAAGTTTATATTCCAATATGATAATATTCATTTTCAAAGGATATTTACAGAAGGGAATCTATTGAAAGAAAAGCAGAAATATGAGGTTTAAAATAATTCGTAACAGCACTTTTGAGTTCTCGGTACATCTGGAGGTTCAGTCAAGTCTTTCATTAATAAATATAGATTATTTTACAATCCATGAAGGATCTTTCTTAATGGTCTCGTTCTCCGGGCCGAGGATGGCGACTCCACACGTCCTCTGACCGACGCTCAGATACCTGCAGGGAGACGAGAGGAGGAAATCAATGCTTCACCAGTCCTCCATCCTGAACGACACTAAATCTACGAGTACAACAAAGAAATAGATCTAAGGTTCTTGTTCTCTTTTACCTTTCGGCCACGTCTACCAAGTTCTGATGAGTCACAGCGAAGAGTCTTTCTCTGTGACTCTGCTTCATCTCGTCTGTGATTCCACTGAGGAAACGACCGGAGCCTGAAACACAGCAAACTGCGATCAGATGCTACGACCGAGGATGGGATTTCAGAGTAGAGACTTAGAAATGTGAAATAAATGTCAGGTTAAAGTGAAAAATTTGAGATTACACCTTAAGTTCCACGACACAGACTAAAAGTCCGATAGTATATCATATCAGAAACTGTGGTTAAACCTCTCAACGCAGAAAACGTAGAGACAACCACCATGTCATGTAAAGTTCAATGAACCGTAACACACATTTGAACAGATCCATACTATTTATGAGTTTGAGTCTCACCTCTGTCGGCGGGGGCCACGGGGGCGTCCACAGCAGAGAAGATGGACAGCTTGGATTCATCGATGTCCTGCTGGGTGAACGGTCCCGACTTGGCCCAGTCGACACTTTTACGAAACGCAGATAACGTCTGCACCGAGTTGGGGTCCCTGAGAGACGCACAAGACATACAGGTCAATGCACAATGTATACACAACTCTATATGATGGAGATATGAAATGTGCTGCTCTACACACTATACACAATCGGTTTGATGAACGTCTGCCCACCTGTAGGAGTAAAAGGTGAACAGGCCGCCTCCTCCCATCCTGGCGCCGCCGCCGTAGGCTCCGCCTTTCTCTCGGATCTCCCCGTGGAGATATTTAGCCGTCATCATCCTCGCGAGGACGCTCAAACTGAGAAGGAGAACAGAAATGAAGTCAAGTCGGGAGCGTTGTGTCGGTTTGACGACTGGTCGCACAAACTGTGACGATTATGGTGAAATCTCAGCTCTCAGGTGAAGGTTGAGCCTGGAAAACAAAAACTACATGAACGGAAGAATAAAGTTCAAGTACCTGGCGTAGTCCTCATGGGCGAACGGCACCGTGCGGATAATCTCGCTCACAAAATTCACAGGAAACGGCATCTGGAAGAAGGTTTTCATCTGACACGGGTGGAAATTCTGCTCCTGTGGAAAAACAGAAGTTATTAAATCACGTGGAGATTTGACGTCATGCATCTTTGAGAAAGAAGTTTCATCAACATGTGTAAAATTGATTTGTATGACCAGAATGAAAACGATTTAAGTCCAATGTCAGATATGAAGCAAAATCTGAGTTTCAGAAATATTCACAAACTGATGAGTTGATGAAGAATAACCCTGGAAACTTCAAACTTCAGATATAGACAGCAGTTTTCACAATCTCTGAGTTTGTTGAAGTTTTATAACATCATGTTAATATCTAGATCGTTGAGACGGAGTTACAACACAAGCAGACTTTACAAACTATGCCACCAAATCATTTTAATAAACCTTAACATCATTTAGACTTTTTAAAGACACCGTGGAAAAAACAACAAAACGACACTCTCTTTATTTTCTTCCAGGTGCACAAACAACTTTCTATTTCCTGTGTTCTTGTAGAACACTCCAACACTCCTGTTTTATACTTTCTGAAATTAATAAACCTCATGTAACTTATCTTGACAGCTTTAAAATGAAAAACAAGAAAAGGCTCAACTGAACTTACACAGATAAGTTTCCTGCTCGGTCCGGACTCGTTGAGAGGGTCGAGTGGTCTCTGTGATGGAGCAGTAACATCGAATCAATCAGGAGAACCAGTTAAAAGAAGTTTTCATTTGTTGAGATGTATTTTCACCCTGGTGTGTGTGTTGACACTTTACCTCTAATATGTTCGCCCTGACAGGTTTGCGTTGTTTCCTGTTTACAGCGACGTCCTGGATGAAACTCTCCAGTTGTGTTGCTGTGTTGGACAGTTTCTGTGGAGTTGTGTTGACTGCACATCTGTAAGGAAGAAGTTGGATTTCCTTTAGTGAGGAGTGAGGAGTGAGGAGAGGAGGAACCCCTCACAGCAGAGATCATATGAACCCACCTCATGTTGTCGGGGTTGAGCAGATGCTTCTTGATTCTGGGTAATGTTCTGATAACCTGGGTGAGGTCCGACGTCTCGGCGATCCTCTTCATAAACTTCACCTAATTTATCAAATAACCCAAAACACAGGGTCTCAGATCTAAGGACACCGGGACGTCCAGACACCTCGTCTCCTCTGGAGCTCATCAGTACCTGCTCCATTCCCCCGAAGGTCTCCTGCAGGTCTCCGGCTGGAGTCAGGTGACGGCCGGCCCGGGTCATTGCATACATGTGCCCGGAGTACGAGATCCCATTGGCCAGTTCCTGTGCTGCCCTCATCACCAGCACCCTCAGGCGCTCCTCGTCTTCGAAGTGGGGACTGAAAGGGATGAAGATACATGTTCTACCACAGGTTCTCTGCATCTCACAACACCAACGATACCACTAGCAGTGTATCTGAAGTGGAGAGGATAAGGTGTCTCTCTGCTGGAGGTCCTACCTGTTGAAGATGTCGCTCCACAGCTGAAACATGTGAGGGACGTTCCTCTCCAGGCAGGAGGAGAACAGCAGGACACCCTGGAACCCAGAGAAGCATTAAATCATCTTCAGGCAGGTTTCAAGTTTGATTCCGTAATTCATTTATTTCTTTACCTGCTTCTTCTTTTCAAGACAGAGACGTCCATACCTTTACTTTTCTACCTCGATTTCTTTAATTTAACGACTCATTACTGGTTTACGAACACGTGACCACACAACACAGACTCCAGCTGCTGTGGCTTCCAGTTTGTTTTCACGTTGATTTCATTGTTGACTTTTAAGATAAAACAAAGGTCCTGTGTATATGAAGGATGTACTGTAAGGACTCCAGTCACAGAGTCGGCACTGACCTGCTCGTACATGTCCAGCTGCGTGGAGTCAGGGACGACCTGGGGGGAGACGGACATGCCTCCGGTCCTCAGCTCCATCTGCTGGGCCTGTTGCCTGTAGTCCAGATCTCCAGAGCCCATCCTGAGGAAACACAGAGGCACAGGCATCAATATTAGTTATTAAACCCAGAGAAACCCTCCCCGACCCCCCCGCGGTGCAGCCTCACGCTGTCCCTGTCTCTGTCAGACGGACTCACCGGGTGATAATGCTGCAGAAGAGCGGGACATAGAGCCTGAGATCCTCCGGCAGCGTGTTGAGACTGCACATGGCTCTGAAGTAAACCAAACCGTTGGTGGGCTGCTCACAGAACTGAACCGGCACGCCTCCTGAAGACAGAAACCACAGGGCTGCCATTACTCTGCCAGTGGGACGGACGAGAGGTGGGACGTGAGGTGGGACGTGAGGTGGGACGTGAGGTGGGACGTGAGGTGGGACGTGAGGTGGGACGTGAGGTAGGACGTGAGGTGGGACGTGAGGTGGGACGTGAGGTGGGACGTGAAGTGGGACGTGAGGTGGGACGTGAGGTGGGACGTGAGGTGGGACGTGAGGTGGGACGTGAGGTGGGACGTGAGGTGGGACGTGAAGTGAGACGTGTAGTGAGACATGAAGTTGGACGTGAGGTAGGACGTGAGGTGGGACGAGAGGTGGGACGTGAGGTGGGACGTGAGGTGGGACGTGAGGTGGGACGTGAGGTGGGACGTGATGTGGGACGTGAAGTGGGACGTGAGGTGGGACGTGAGGTGGGACGTGAAGTGGGACGTGAGGTGGGACGTGAGGTGGGACGTGAGGTGGGACGTGAGGTGGGACGTGAGGTGAGACGTGTAGTGAGACGTGAAGTGGGACGTGAGGTGGGACGTGAGGTGGGACGTGAGGTGGGACGTGAGGTGGGACGTGAGGTGGGACGTGAGGTGGGACGTGAGGTGGGACGTGAGGTGGGACGTGAGGTGGGACGTGAGGTGGGACGTGAGGTGGGACGTGAGGTGAGACGTGAGGTGGGACGTGAGGTGGGACGTGAGGTGGGACGTGAGGTGGGACGTGATGTGGGACGTGAAGTGGGACGTGAGGTGGGACGTGAGGTGGGACGTGAAGTGGGACGTGAGGTGGGACGTGAGGTGAGACGTGTAGTGAGACGTGAAGTGGGACGTGAGGTGGGACGTGAGGTGGGACGTGAGGTGGGACGTGAGGTGGGACGTGAGGTGAGACGTGAGGTGGGACGTGAGGTGGGACGTGAGGTGGGACGTGAGGTGGGACGTGAGGTGGGACGTGAAGTGGGACGTGAGGTGGGACGTGAGGTGAGACGTGTAGTGAGACGTGAAGTTGGACGTGAGGTAGGACGTGAGGTGGGACGTGAAGTGGGACGTGAAGTGGGACGTGAGGTGGGACGTGAGGTGGGACGTGAGGTGGGACGTGAGGTGGGACGTGAGGTGGGACGTGAAGTGGGACGTGAGGTGGGACGTGAGGTGGGACGTGAGGTGGGACGTGAGGTGGGACGTGAAGTGGGACGTGAGGTGGGACGTGAGGTGGGACGTGAGGTGGGACGTGAGGTGGGACGTGAGGTGGGACGTGGGGGACGCAGTGCTCTACCTGCAGATCCCATCTGAACAGCCGTGGGGTTGATCTTCGGCTCGATGTCACACACTTTGAGCGCCGGCAGACAGGAGACGTCCTGGGTTTGACTCTGAGCAGCCAGCAGTTCCAGACCTTTCCCAGGAGGACACATGCATGTTATTGAGAGTTTCTATGTTTTAACACATCTCCACACAGATCATCTGTGAGATCATCGTCACCTTTCTCGTAGATCTCCTTCCGGTCGCTGTCGGACAGAGCCTGGATCTTCCTCTGCAGCTTCTCCTCCTCGGCCTTGGCCTGTTTCTCCAGGTAGGCTTCATCTGGGCTCATGGACAGAGTCAGTCTGTGTGGGTTCTCCTGCAGGAGGTTCAAGGAGAACAGAACACGAATGAGCACGAAGCTTGAGGGGAAATCGTTTTATATAATGTGTTTACAGTGAAATGGGTCCACTCACCTTGAAGTAGTGTTTGACTTTGTCCTGCAGGAAGCGAGGGTTGTCCACCAGGGCTTGTTTGAACTTGGCAACGCTGTCGCTGATCTGCAGCAGCTGCACCGGGTCACCGTCATGGTTCCACGCCGACGCGATGTACTAGAAACACAAACAACATGTCCAGGGTGAGAAAACAACACTGATAAAACAACACAACAACAATGTGGTACCTCGATTTACTCTTGTTTCCTGTATTTCAGGGACATATTCCAAAGAGGACAAAGACACGTGGACCGCCAAGGCTCATATATAATTCATTTTAAATATTCTTATAGTTTGTTTAAAATGGAATCGAACTCTGAATCAGATGCTCAGAGAACACAAACTAACCTTGACAGGGTTTTTAACGACCATGTGGAGGTTGATAAATACACACTGGGTCCTTGAGGTTGTGAAAACTAAATGTGATGAGGTGTTGGAGATAAGCAGCAGCAGCCAACTCACCGAAGCTAAGGACAGACCGAAGTTGGTGGACTGGTGTTTCATTTGGATCTCGATCTTATGGAGCAGCGCATCGATTCTTTCCTCCACGAAGCCGTTCCTGTGATGGATGAGAAGAAGACATGTGTGGAAATCGAAAATAGGTCGAACAGATCTCTTTTAAAACCATTAAAATGCTGTTAGCATCATGAAATGGTCCAATTCTCTCATTTTGACTCCCTGACAAAGACGACTGGGACTGTGGGACCTACTGGATAATGTCGTCCATGGTTTGGCTGATGATTTGTTTCACCCTCTCCGTGTCCTCCTCAGCCATCCCCTGCAGACCGATGCTGAAGGACGCCTCCTTGGTGCTGCCATCGTATCTGTAGAGAAGGAGCTTTTCATTTAGCCGTCATCAAACCCATGAGCTGGATAAGCAGGTGCTGAGATCTGTGTTTCGATCTAGATCTTTAAGTCTGTGGAACTTTTAAAAAAAAGGAACTAGAAGGTTCCTGGTCTAATCAAATCGTAACTAATCCAAACTTGGGACAACAGCCCACGTACACACCCAACAACAGAGGAGAAGTCGGATCCTATCTTGGGTTCGATCAGAGCTTTGTAGAAGGGGGAGTTTGGGTCCAGAGATCATCAGCTCGGACAGAAGACTGACAGTGAATCCCTCAAACGTGTCGGTGATGCTGGTGAGAGACAGAAAAACAACCTGAGTTAGAGATCAACTGAAGCCGAACATGAAGATCAGCAGCAGCATTAAGGGAGGAGGTGGACTTACTCTCCCAGCAGGTAGCTCACACACAGCGAGTTCTGCCGGGCTGGATCTGGTGCCAGAGCGTCAGGGCTGCAGGTCACATGGTCCTCTCTCTGAGGACGAAAGAGAAACTCAGGGTGACTCCTCGACATGAAGACGTGCAGCTCAGAGTCGAGGACAAGATGCTCTGAGATACTTACAGGGCTGCTCCAGTGAGGCTGGGGGGGGACGTGCGTGTTCGGCTCGATGCGCTGGAACCTGGAAAGAGCTTCCTCCTCGATCTGCTGCAGGTGCTGCTCCAGAGGCAAATCTCCATAAGTGAAGAACCTGGTGGAAAAGATGTGCGATTGTTTTAACCCTTCTTTCAAAAGTGTGTTGTTGCAACTCTCAAAGTAGATAAAGGTCATTTTGTGGCTTCACAGGTCAACGTGCTGGAAACAAAACCACTTCATTCCCACGTAAATTGGAATGTTTGCGTTCCTCATATTTAAATGGCAAAGTCAGCTTGTGTGTGTGTCTGTGTGTGTCTGTGTGCCTCCCTCTACCTGGCGTTGCTGGGGTGGTAGTGTGTGGCGTGGAACTGCTTGAGCTGCTCCCAGGTGAGGTCGGGGATGACCAGCGGTTCCCCCCCCGACACCACAGAGTAGGTGTGGTCCGGATACAGCTTGTTCTGAAGGTGCTGGGCGTACACACGCTCGTTGTCCGACTGTAACACAACAGTTTTTTGTGTTATAATCACGTTGTCAACAGGGTTAGAAGGGTTACAACTTCTGATTATATGTTATTCTTACAAACACCCCCTTCATCTCATTGAACACCACTCCTTTGAACACCAGAGGGGAGCTGGGATCTGTGGGCTCCTCGTTCTCCAGCCTCCAGCCCTCCTGCCTGGAAACACAAGAACACACACAACCCTGTCAATGTGACTGCGACACACACACACACCTCTTCATACGTGTCATAGATAGTAGAGTTTGAGTTGAGTGTTCACTAAACCCAGTCCAACTCACCAGAAGTCCTGCTCTCGTAAACAAGGGAAGAACACCGCGTCCAGATAGACGGACAGAAGGTTCTGGAAGTCTTTTCCATTCTGGGTGGAGAACGGGTACATTGTGTAGTCACTGGCTGCTCAGGAACACACAAAAGAAACACATCAGCAACACTTCAATAACATATATATAACCTGTATAACTTTATGGATTTATCTTCTACAACAGTCGACAGGAACAGATTTGAATCCAGCTCTCTGTACCTGTGAAGGCGTTCATGAAGGTGGACAGGGACCTGTTGAGCATCTTGAAGAACGGGTCCCTGCAGGGAAACTTCTCAGACCCACACAGCACCGTGTGCTCCAGGATGTGGGGGACGCCCGTGCTGTCCATGGGGGTCGTCCTGAGCAGGACGCTGAACAGGTTGTTGGAGTCGTCTCTGGCTGCATGGAGGTACTGAGCTCCGGTTCGGTCATGAGTCAGCTTCACCGCCGTGAGGAACAGGTCGGGGACCGGGGCCACCTGGAGGAGAACAGAATTCAGTCAGGAGATGGTTCCGTTAAGGATCCAGGTTCTATAACGAGAAGAGAAGGTCTATAACGGATAGATGCTCTTCTATCCGTGACCTTTCACTGACCTCTCTGACTGTGAAGCCGTGGATCTTCTGTCCTGCTCGGTACTGAAGAGCTCTCTCTGCTGAAGTGCTCTTGAGCCTCCAGGCACTCTGCTGTGCACGGAGACTGTGGAGGACACACAGAACAATTCACACAGATATTAATATAATGAAATATATGAAATATGATTCACATGGTCCAGAGTCACAAACATCCGGTTCTATCATCTCATGAAATCAGTCAGAGAACTGAGTGTATACTGAGTTTACATATATACTATCCCAGTGTTAACATGTTAACATACACAAATATATTCACTCACACGTATATGTACAAATATACATGTGTGTGCCTGTATGTATATACACATATATACATTTATATGTATATACATGTATTTGTGTATGTAAACTGTAAAAATGTACATACATGTACACATATATAGTAAACACACACAACACAACACAACACACAACAAAACACACACACAACACAACACAACTCACCGCAGCAGCGCCTTCGTCTGTCGGAACATGTTCACCGGTGAGATTAGAAACCACCGTCCGCTCCGCTCAGGCTGATTCCGGTGTCATCGGTGAAGCTCCTTTACTCCAGAACCACGGACACGTCGGTTGTGTAAACGTCGGTTGTGTAACAGGTCGTAAAGTTGTCTCCTGCCCAGTTTAGTTTATCCAGCGGAGATGATGATCTACACATGTCATGAGCAGGGGTCACAACCCGGAAGTGAAACCGGCACCTCGAAGCACTCCTGTTTCTGATTGGTCGACCCGGGAGGAAGAACTCATTTGATTGACCGAATATAACATTCAGGGATTTTTCTATTTGTTAATTTAAATTTAAAATCAACTCAATGTTCTTTGAGATCTTAATTTGACCTGAAGTAGAATGATTCGATTGTTGATTATTATCGGATTATATTTTGCTTTCCTTCATTTAAAGTGTGCTTCAGTCTTTCTTCCTGCAGAGGGCGCTGTAGGATCACGTTTTGTCCTCTTCACCCCATGAGTCAAAAGTTAAAGTACAGACAGATACAGACAGTAATACACTTCAGGTTCAAAATATTGTTAAATACATATACATATATATATATCATTGTTTCTCTCTGTTCAGCGTGTGGTCGTCTGGTCCCATTCAAATTAATTTAGGGGTGTGAACCTTTTGAATAAAATATCAGGTCTGTAAACGAAATCTCGACTCAGGGAATTAAGCAGGATTATCGAGTCAGTTGATATTTTTGCTGATATTTCTGTTCTTCACAACCTGGTGGAAAGATGGAGACATGGACCAGGAGAGAGAGATCTGGAGAAAGGGGCAGATTTCTGTCTCTTTCTTCAGGTGTAACCAGATGAATGGTTTAATCTGGTGAGGTTTGATTGAATGGGCCTGAAGAGGAGGAGGTGTGTGCTCACCTCCAGTTGGTGTTTCAACCTCACACGTGTGTGTGTGTGTACACAAACTCAAAAAACCATTATTGTGCAGCACCTGGTCGGATCCTCAATTCAAATGGAACATCTCAGGAGCATCTTACACGGCTTCGTACACATTCTGTTGGACTAGGGGTCACAGAGTTTGAACAAAGCTCCGCCTCCACCAGCTCGCGTCTGTGCGTTCGGCTGGTTGAGTCTGGCAGGGTATGAAATTATGAGATCAAAGCACTGACCTGAAATCAGCCGGTAAATTTGTTTTATTACAGCAGGAGGTGGTTTGTGAATAATCTGTGTACATTAGGCGTGCTCTCTTTTTCAGGTGCTGTGCAGAGACTAAATCATTTTTCAACAGTGGTAATGAAGGTAAAAGCTGTTTACTGCAAACCCAGCATGGGGCCATCCTACAGGACTGAAGGAGTCAGTTCTCCTCCTGGTTTGGACTCCCCGGCACGATGTGAGGCTTCTTTCCTTCAGCAGCGGACCTCCTTCCTGTTTTCCAGAGTCTTCTGAGGCGCCCACGGTCATCCCTTGTGTTTCCGCTGACAGCATGTGGGAGATTTTCCAGCAGCTTGAATAGGAGGCCTTGGCGAAGGAGGCAGGAGGGTTTCTGACGGAGCAGCAGTGTCCTCCGACGTGGTAGCCGGCTCCACTCGGCCTCTGAACGCTCATTATCAGCGAAAAAACCTTGATCACACAAAGTGGAGCGAGGCAAACACATTCATCTGGAAAATCTGATTCTCTGGAAAAGCTAAATGTGGCCATGAGGTGATGTAATTTGGTTTCATGGATGTTTTAAGTGACATTAAAACAGGGATTTCATAATGTCACTATTCCATGAAGCCTCACAACAATCTACAAGTTGTGATTTTTATGTTTCAAAGTTAAAGAGAGAAAGGAAACATGTTGGCAGCCTGAATCCTGCCTCGTTAATTTGATGTTCTGAACGAGAGCACAACACAGGAGTGATCAATCAGAAGAATAAAAGTATGAGATCTCAGGGGAATAAAAAACTCCTGAGTTTTATTCCCACATGTTTGCTCATCGTTGTTTACCAGGAAGGAAAGGGCTGAGATAGAAAACACATTTTCCTTTTGTGTTTACTACGTGATAAAAAATAAAAGTACCCTCATCAATTAAAATGGAAAGTCGAAGAAAACACAAAATAAAAACCCACGCAGGTGAAACACAAAGTTTTGCAATTTATTCATATGTGGGATTATACTGTAGGGTGGAAAATTAGCAAACAAGCTGACACAGACTTCTTTAATTTCATGGTGACTTTAAGGTCAAGTGAAGGATTACATACGCCTCTGTAGGGTTGAGCAAACTCTCCCTCTGCCCTCAAAGCCCTTATTTGAATAAAGTAATGAATGCATGATGGTCAAGTTATAAATGAGACAGTTTTGTTTCCATGAAAAGTTGATATTTTCACATTTGACGATGTGGCTGGGTTCAACACAGCTTCCAATGAAGAGGAAATATACTTTCCAGCATATTGTAGATGATGGTAAATATAAAATCCCTCCATATATCCAGTCCTGTATGCAGTGTAGTCAGGAGTGTGAGTGACAGGTGGCGTGTTGCTGTTGATGTGCTCTTTCCTTCAGGTAATCCACAGGATTTTATAAAGGTCTGGACTGTCCAGACGCCGTTTCATCCAGCTTAAGCTATCCATCAGTGTCAGAGGGAAAACAAAAGCTCTCCTTCCCCACTCCACGTGTTACCCAGCGACAGTCAGTGAGGGTTTCCTCCTGCAGCAACAACCTGCTCCATATTCTCAGTTCTATATACGGGGGAAATAATCCAGTTCACAGAGGCTGGGTTAGTTCCAGAGAGAGGAAATCAGTGTGGAAAGCACTTTCTTGTTCTCACGTGAAAATGCCCCCCGTGCACAAAGACAGGTTCATTAAGATCGTCTAGAGCCCCTAACCCTAACCCTAGTGCCCTGCACCCAGCTCTGGTTTCAACCACCTCCAACAACGCAGAGATGAACTGGCTGCAGACCTGAGATCAGTGTTGAACCTCACTAATGCTCGTCTGGCTGAATGGAAGAAAGATCCCTGCAGCCATGTTCTCCAATCCGACTACAACCAGAGAACTGGAGGCTGCTTGAGTCACGGATCAACCTTCATGGTTTGGGGCCACCATCGCCAACACCTGCACCAAGAACTGCTGATATAATTTGCTGCACAGGATAAATTGGAAATAAATCAACAATCCTGACATTTCTATCTTTGTTGGACAGGATGGTTTCTGCAGTAACCGCCCTCGGTGCACACCGTGCAGTGCACTGCACCTGCTGCTGTATCAGCACTGAGGTTTATCACACTACGCCCTCACCACGGCTTTATCACTCCCTCCACAAAGGGCAAATAAAGGTTGGGTATTTGATAAAATAAATTATCACGGGCTGTTTACTTTTAGCCTGGTCCATCTCTGGAAGGCAGAGCTCCGAGCCTGTCTGCTGCACCGGGTCACAGGAGGGAGCTGCTGCAGATGTTTGTAATGTTGAGATATTGAACAATAATCTACCGACATTTCTGTCTCCCCGGAAATTGGCTGATTTGGGAAAATGTGTTTTGGAATCAAACTGTTTCCAGGCTGTAATAACAGGGTTGTGGATTAAAGTCAGAAGTTATCAGTGCAGAAACACTGAGGCTGAAAACAATGACACAGAATTTAAATGTTCAGCCGGACGTCCTCACTCGGGATCTGTGTCCTCGGTGCAGTTTCCCATGCAGGTGTTCAAACAGGTAAATATTCTTTACATGCAAAAGAGCTCAGATTCTGTGTGTGGACATGTGTTGTGATAAAGAAAGGACGGAGTCTAATGAACCTACAGAGCTGCTCTCAGGACACAAGTCCCACCGGGCTCTTTGCTCGGCCACTCGCCCATCTCACACGCCTTCGCTCTTTTTTGCACCGAAATGTCAATCTCTCCCCAGACCTTTTCATTAGTGCACATTTTAGATGGATGGTCGGCCCCGGGTCTGCACTCCCATCCCCTCCACTTTGCTCCTCACCTCTGGGGCCAATTAGGGCGCTGGAGCTGAAGATAAATGAAACACGGAGCAAAACAGCGTTTACTTCAAAACCTCGCAACTAATTTGAAGATCTCTCCCTCTGATCTGAAGTCGGATTAGCGGCGTGATATTCCTTTTGATCTGGCAGGTTTTTGCATTTGTGGCCAGTTTATTGAGCGGAGACTGCGGAGGAACACTGAGCGTTAAGTGTGTGGACACACTGGGTGCACACACACACACACAGACACACACACACCTACAAACACACAAGGAAAGCTCATGTGCAGTGTTACACAGAAACATAAAGCTTTATCTTGTCCACTCCCTTTGTTAAAGCAAACGGAAAGTCAATGCCCCATGCAGACAATTACACACCCAGCACATGTAGAGACATCTACACGTGTGTGTGTGTGTGTGTGTGTGTGTGTGTGTGTGTGTGTGTGTGTGTGTGTGTGTGTGTGTGTGTGTCACGACCCTCATTAACAGGGCACATTAGCATGACAGCCACAGCTACCTGACCAACCAGATCATTTACCAGATTCTTAAAAGTGCATTCTGGGTCATTAAAAGCACCGTGTCTATCAGTAATGATCACACGGGTTGTTAAAGAGTCATCAGACGCTCCCTCACTTCACTGTGTGGAGGGCGTTCTACTCTCTGCTGTGCACACTCTATTTACTTTACAGGTTACTTATCTCTCGGTTTCTTGCAAGAAAGTAAGAAGTTAAAAGCATCCTCCCAAATTTTCTTTTCAACAGCATTTACTCAGACATACAGAGGCTTGAAGGATTTCTCGTGCACCTTTGATTCCCGTTTTGATTCCACAGTAGCCGTTGTGTTTAAAGCTGATCATTTAAGTTTCATTCCCGACCTTGGAAACAGGAGTTTGATGAACAAGTCGTAACTCAGGGTTCGTTTACCAGCTCTCAGTTAAATCCTGTGGAAGTAGATTGAGTGTTTGACACTAATCTGTACGAATCGTCTAGACGGGTCACCTAGACGGACACTGTCCCTCGTCCCTCAGAGACAGATCCAGAAACAGCCTCCGCCTCGGCTGCCTTTCATTTTCTGCATTTTTCGAGTACACACACACACAACCTGAGACACACACACTGTTGCCATTTGAGCAGCGGTGAACCACACACTGTGTCTACCGTGCAAAGGGAAATCAATAACAAGTGAGGCCACTGGGTTCAAAACATTATTGGCTGTGAATTCTCTTGTTCAGGTGTTGTGGCTTTGCTCTATTGAGCGGCTTGCCGGCTGCTAATGGCCCCGGAGTGTGTGCATGTGCTGCCACCGAGCTGGTTTGAGTGGGATTGATTCCCGTTCTTCCGCCCTGGAATATCTGAACAGTGTGAAGCAGCGCTTTGCTTTTTTATGATCCCAATTAGAACTCATTAGAAACCTCAACACTGTGAGCAATGTCCCAAAGACTGAATCATTGGGGATCATTTATGTTGCCTTCACAAAAAGAGACGAGTCAGTTTAAAAACGATGTAACCGTCACTGCGTCCTGTACGTTGGTCTGGTCGTTACTTAGTAGGATCCACTAGAGGGCAGTGCAGAGTCTTAAGTTTCTGACAATAACAAACATCGAGAGTTCGGTTGCCAGCAGGTAAAATATCGTCTGGACCTGAAAACAACTTTAAAAACGATCGTAGATTCAAACCAAATTTCAAAGTTCTCCAGATAACGTCTCAGAAATTACCTGTGGCGATTTTAAAGTTAACTACTGAGGAGATACAACATAAAACTTCTCCTTTAATACTTTGCATAAAATTAAGTAAATAAGCTGGAATTGAAAAGAATGGTGGAAATAAGTAGTCTACATTTTTTTGCACGAATTCCATCTGTTCGTCCATCCGTCCATCCACATGACATTTCCTCTGAGGTCTGGGGAATAAATGAAGGCTCATATCGTTCTCCTCAGTGTGTGCTCAGTCTTTTTTTCTCCTTCCTGTTTGAGGAGACTTCCCAGAAGCCTCGGCTGCGACCTCTGGAGAGGACGGATAATAACTTCACTGCAATGAATGTTCAAAGTTAGTTTGCCCTCCACCCACAGAGATATCTCCAATTTCTGAGTTCGCTGTCAAGCTCGCGCTCTCCCACTCCCTCAGACCCCTCTATCACACACACACACACACACACACACACACACACACACACACACACACACACACACACACACACAAACACACACACACAGGGTCTATCTCTACATCTCTGTCCGTGCACATTCACTCTCAGTACATGTGATTCATCCTGTTCCTGTACAGGAGTTTCTATATATTCTCCTGCAGGTATGACTACAAATCAGAAAAGTAAATCTTATAAAAAAGTAGTTTATTCAACATCTTCGCCTCGTTTACAAATTGTTTTACATAATCTCAGTTCAACCAAATCCAGTGGAATGTGGAATGTGTCAGTTTTTGAGTTAGAGACGCGACAGTTGTTCTAATTTCAAGCGAATGGATCTAAAAACCGAGGAATGAACGTGTGAGTTCTGCGGTCGTGGAATTTGTGACAATCATCCCCCGACTCAGCATCTGCCTGTTTTCTTTAAGCCTCTTTAAAGTCGCTGCTTCACATCCACTGTGACGTGTTTGTTATAAGATCCGGACTCGGACTCGGATCGTGTTTGTTTCCATGAGCAGCAGCTGCCGAAAAGAAGAAATCTTATTTTAATCCAACGTGTCAGCAGCAGAAAGGACAGATGAGGTCGGTCGGTAGTGAAGACAGAACATCTCATCTTCTGTGTCCTCAGATAAACACCACATTGTATGGATTATTCAATTCTTTCTATTTCACCATATTAAACTGACCCAGACATTCGTGGGAACCAGAGAAGCTGATCTCAATCCAACAACATTCATAGAGTCACTTCCACTTCCTCACTTCCAGTTGATCTTCAAAGCAAAAACACAACATCTGTTTGGTTTCTGCATTGATTCCTATCGGGTTTGAGCTTTTATTTTGAAAAGCTGTGGCCTCGGCTCTGAAGATTGGCCTCGGTTGTTCAACAGACTGTGAAATAGCAGTAAACATTCAACTTTTATATAAAACTGCACATGTGATCGGTAACAGAGCAAATTCAGTTTATGAAAATCACAAATATCTTAGCTGCAGACGAACCAGGTAGGATGTGAATAAAAAAAAAGTATCAACACTGGAGAACACAACATGACAAACAGGGACTGATGGAGTTAAAGATTCCCTCTGTCCCACGTACAGTAGATCTATGTTTCAGATGTATATTTCCTTTTCATTTCTCTTTGTTCTGCTGCAGGATAAAACACTTTGAACACGTTTTATATTTTATTATTTCATCCACGACTCGTCAGACTCTGAACGTTTTCGCTTTGAAACACGTGAACTCTTGTTGTTCTCTCTTTCCCTGTTTGTTAAAACGTAACCTACATTCTGCACTTCTACACAGATTCTTCTTCTCTGAACACCTGTCAGGCGGCAGATTGATTGACAGGTGTCGGCAGCGCGTCTCCACCTGCTGCAGCCTCCCTGTAACCTTCCTGAATATTTCATATCTGCCAATATGTTTTCTGTGTCACACGTTTGAAGTCGTGGCGTCGAGTTTCACGGGGGGTGGAATTCTTCTTCTTCCTTCTTCTTTTATTGTTTTGCGTCGCGCTCATCAGAAGCCACCTTGTCTGCCAGCTGCTGAACACAAACCTCCTCTTTCTGAGCCCGGCTGTTGTCATATGTTTAAATTATTCATCCCCAATTTTTAATAGACAGGAATATGATTATATAGTTTGACAATGAAGAGGAGGGGAGCAGGAGTAGAGGACGTGTGGTGGTGGTGGTTGTGGTGGTGTTGGAGTGGGAGATCCTCCAAAATTCATTTCAAACATTCATGCATATTTAATGGGTCGGGTGCCAAGACTTCACACGGCAGCATAATCCCAATATGCGGCAAGTCGTTATCGCTGTCATAGGCAATATGCAATAACTCTGCCACAGTGGAGAAACCAACTGGTGTTCAGCCAGCCAAGAGAGGAAGAAAAACACGGCTTCAGAAGTCAAAACCCACTGCAACCGCTCACCACACACACACAGACACACACACATGCACACACACACACACACACACACACAGACACACACATTTGGATTCCTTCACTCTACTCCACAGCACTCCCGTTCTCCCTGTGCTTTCTGATGGGAGTAAATGGTTGACGCGTGGGTGAGGCGTCCCATCCACCAGCATCAACACCCCCACCCCCAACCTCTCAACAACCAGCAGCACTTCAGAGACGGGATGTTGATGCTGGTGTCTCAAGAGTTTCCCCAAAACTCTTGAGACTTTATCTCAGAAGAGAAATATTCATCAAATGGGGACATTGGTAAACGCGGTTACCATTTAAAAGAAAGAGTGGACAGCAAACAGGAGCAGATGACAGTGTGCTGTGGGGGAATCGAACACTGTCCTGAAGTGTGTGTGTGTGTGTGTGTGTGTGTGTGTGTGTGTGTGTGTCTTAAGAGATCATGGTGCTGGTGGTCTCCTCGCCACTGAGCTCATAGATCATTCATTAGCCTGGTTCAGTCAACACGCAGGTTAGAGAGTTTATATATATATATATATATATATAGATCACACCTTTTCCTTTGGCTGCAGCAAACAGTGGAAGACGAAGTGAGTTTGATTCAATGATGACGAAAAGCAACAGAAAGAGAAGAAGAGCGGCAGGAGAAGGTCATCCCAGTCCCGCCCCCCACACCGAGTGATTGACAGATGATCTGTGGGAGGGTGGGGGCCAGAAGAGCGACGAGCCAGGAAACATCATTTTTATTTCTTCAATGAGTTCTGTCACATTGACGGACAACACAATACAAAACACACAAAACAATAAAGAACACACAACACAATACAGATGCATGAAAGGATGAGATGATTTTAAAAATATGTTGATAATAACAAATTGCCCCAAACAGGCAGCAGGCACAGAGTAAAAACCTTTATACTTAAAGTTGACATGTTCACTATGAGTCAAAACGTTATTCAAAATGTAATTTAAAAAAGAAGAAAGAGATTTTAAATGTTTATTCTAACCCCAGCTTTCATACGTCTCTGCTGAGGAGGATGTTTCCTGCTCGGATCCCCGACGTGCAGCACTGACTTTCCCTCCGCTAGTGTATAAATATCTCGACAGGTTTTAAAGTTCAACTCCAATCAACGTTTCACATTTAAAGTTCCGACGTGTGAGACTTCTCTTCCCTTTATTGAGTCTGTGGGTCGAAGGGAGAGCGGATCACATTCTGCTTTTTAAATAACAAGGCAGGAAATTACCCTTTTCATCCTCTGCTGAACAGAGTCGTGGGGAAATGACAAGTGGTTAGCAGGAGAGGACAGACCGTACCAACCGGGCTGGGAATATGAGAAAAACTGCAAATTCAACCCTTAACAAGACATTTAGAGAAACTCATGAATCCTTCGACTTCTCTTTTCTGTTTCTTTTTTTCCCCTGTCCTCCAAAAAGGTGACATTTGAGAAAGTGTCCTTCAGAGTTCAGGTGATGAAACTCCTCTCCGCGGTGCACCGACCGGTTAAACGCTCCCAACAAGCCCCCAGTCGCCCGTTGGAGGAGCGGTGTCCAGCAGCCACCTGGTTCCCAGCAGCCACCTGGTTCCCATCAGCCCCTGGTGGGCTGTTGGGAAATCACACGTGTCAGGTCTGACCTGGACGGGCATGTAATGGGCAGCTCGCATAATTAACCCGGAGGACGTTTATTAGTCCCAGCAGGGTCGTTCGCCTCGGTGTCGAGTGTGTGTGTGTGTTTGTGTGTCTGTGTGTGTGAGAGACGGTGGAAGGCGTGCCTGGGTATACGCTGTGTGTGGTGTGATCTAAGTGAGGACCAAGTGGAGACAATTAATGGGACATTGTTGGAACGTGTACAGACAGTGAGGGGGGCCGTGGGGGTATTGCTGAGATTGAGACGTTTTATTTCAAGGTGATGACATTTTGGAAACCGAGGATGATTTTTATGAAACATTTTTATGAAATGAGAACATAATCTGGTGTTAGGAAACAGTCAAACCTCCCTGGACCGGATCAGTCTCCTCTTCACTCGGCCTTGGCACGTTCTGTAAAGGATGCGTCCCCTGAATTTGGACACAGCTTGTGAGGACATACCTGAGGTGCACAGTGTGTGTCTGCCCCGGATGAGTGTCTCCTCAGCTCTGAGTCTCACTTCATAGTCTGCTGCCGAAGCCTCTCATTCATATTCAGCTTCACTCACGACTCAGTTCCATCAATCACTTCCTCCGCGACGACAACAAAGTGAAACTCGTTTGGGAAGCGAAACAATTACCGCGGCTCTGTCATAGATCGATTCTGCCGAGTGCCTCCTCTGAAAGCGTGCCAGGCTTTTGATGCACACACACACACTCCTCCTCCTCCTCCCAAACCAGCCTCCCCCCTGTCTCACCCGTCTCACGGAGGAGATGTTGGCCCGGCTATCGCAGCTGGCCAGTCGTCCTGCTGTTTGAGATGTGCTCCCTGTGAAGCTGCGACAGGCTTATCTCCACCCCCACCCCACAGACGCTCACTCACCTGGAAAAAAGGAGGATGAGAAAAAAGCTGAAGTGCAGCTTCACCAAACACCGAGTTTCCTCCCGAGGTTGAAACCAACCCTGGGAGAAAAAAAATGTCATTTGAAGAATCGACTCCATTGGGGAATCAACGTCTGAACGCTAAGAGGTGCAGCGTGGGGGGGACACATGGAAGAAGGATGAATAAAGTTATTACAAATATCGGATTTGACAATTCAACGAACCTCGATTGTAAAGAAAAGACTCCTAAAGTTTAATTTGATATCACCTCAGCTGACTTGTTTGAATCTATCGAACCCTGGTTCAGTTTGATCCAGACCCAGAACTCCTGGTCTGCTCTGAGGAACCGTTCACACCTGATGTTCGAGAAAGATTATTTTTTAAAATGTTTGAATGCTCGGCTGTGACTTCATCGCTATTTCTTTCAATGTGCTCACCCGACAGCTTTCATTGTCCTCTCAGGTGCCAACATAAAAGCTGCAGTGTTTTTTAATATGAGTGTAGAAACGAGCAGGAGCCTGAAGCTGGAGCCTCGTCCTCCTCCCGGTTATTACTCGTTAGCTTTCTGCTCAGAGACGCTTCCTGCTGCTTTGTTTGAGAACAACTTGATGTCCTGATGGTTTCTGGAGCGTTCACCTGCTGGAGAGATGAATATGGAATCTGCTGCTGGTTCGACTGCTGCTTCTCTCACGACAGCACAAAGAGGAAAAGATGCATATTCACTTTCATCCTCCTGCTGCAGGTAATGGTGAACGTTTTGTGATGGTTACACAATCACAAAGTCTTTCATTAACACCTTGCCCCTCGCGTTTCCATGGAAACAAGCTTGGCAACCGCACACATGTGAATGTGTTGGAGAGAGGAAGGTCTGTTTTCTCACTCACAAAGTGTGTGTCTGTGTGTGTGTGTGTGAGCGAGAGAGAGAGAATGATAGCATATGGCAGCGGCAGCATGTGCAGGAGCGTGTCACTGAGTAAATGTGTGTGTGTGTGTGTGTGTTAGTGTGTGTGTGTACTTTTGACACATGGCTGCAAATCAGAATCAGAATTTGATCAGATTTTTCAACGACCACAACTCAGAGGTGGAAGTTTGTTGTTTCCACTGCAGCACGGTGGAGAAGCTCAGTTCCACAGAATCAAGAGAACAGATGTCATCATCACGTTTTAACATGTGTAACGATATTCACTGATATTCATATGTTCAAGGTCCTTATTGAAACGTGGGAAAATCGGCTTTTGATGGGTTGTTTTAGCGGGCAGGGATTTATGGAGCCATTAAGGGGAGGGATCTGAGATTACATATGTTGCTTGTTTGATTGTGTGTTTGTGGGATGGCTTATTACAGTTGGGGGGTGTTATTGTCAACGTGGTGCAGGTGTAGTTGTGTGTGTACGAGCTGCTGCTGCTGCGGAGTTGTGTGTAGTTTAGGAAAAAACAGTCTGAACTGTGGTCAAAGCTCCATTTGAGGATATCTACGATAAGGGAGGAATTATAATAAGTAGGTGATGGTTTTGACTTCTCCTGAGAACGAGCTCCTGTGTTGTGTTGAACTGGAGGTTGTTGTCCAGGCACGGCGTTGTGTCGTCTGCATGTTGACAATACGAGCGGTGACTGAGCTGCAGTGGGATGTTAAAGGTTTGTGTCGAGGGAGAAGAGCCCGGGTGAGAGGTCGGGCCCCCGGGGGCCTCGCTCTCTGTAATCATGCAGTCATGTGCAGCGTACGAGCACGTGTTCGTTTCATATGCAGTGTGTGCGTTTGTGTGTGTGAGACAGGGCATGGGTGACTGCTTGTTCATTTGCATGTGTGCATGCATTTGCATTTTAAATTATATTTATGCAGACAAGCACATGTACAAACTGCAGGAGTGTGTTTGTGTTAATCTGTCCTCTCCTTGGTTTGTGCACAGTTGTTTGTGTTTGTATGCACACGTGGGTGTTTGCAGACCTGTGTGTGTGTGTTTGTGTTTGTGTCTAGTAAAATCTAGTTTGCAAGCATGCAGGCTATATTCTTGTGTATATGCACACGTGTGTGTGTTGCTTAAATCCATACACAAAAGTGTGTCGACGTAAGTGTCAGTTTAATGGGTGAACATACCTAGAAGAAAAATGAACTACGAGCCACACTGAGAAGCTGCTGATCCCCACACACACACAAACACACACACACACACACACACACACACAAAGACACACACGTCCTTTGGTTGAGTCGTCACTAGTCAGCAGCAGCTGGAAGCGACATCTTGTACTATCGCACCCAGCAGACGCAAATTACTCTCCTGTGACATTTCAGTGCTTAAAAGGAGAAATTTCATTTGACCAATTTGAGGCTGCCAGACAGCCGCTCTGCCACTGCACCGACACACACACACACACACACACAAATCCAACACACTCAGATCCACTGACACTATTAACTGCAGAGCGGCCTTGAGGGACAGAAAGAAGAAGAATCTAAATCCAGAGGCTCACGAGGACCTGAGGTGAGTCGAAGGGCTTTTACATAAACGTCCACGAGTCCAGTTCGTCTGAGACGCTCGTCTCTTCTCTTCTTCTGTCTCGAATTCTTCACCTTTTCATTTCTGTCTCTTTCCTTTTCTCGCTCCTATTAGACAGAAATAACTATTGTTTCCGTTTCAATAGAGAAAATGAATTTAGATGCCTCTGTAATATCATAACAAGTAACGTCTTCAAACATGATATGATCTGAGGTGAAGATCCTGCAGCTGGTTCCTCGTCTTCTTCTTCTTCTTCTTCTTCTTCAAACTAAACTGAAAAAGTCAAATTGAAGCCAAATCATTTTTCATTATTATTGATTTCAAATAATTCTGCTTTCATGACATTTTCTTAGTTTCCTTGTATTTTTGTTTGTTTTTTGTTTCAAACAGTGACGAAGCCACAGAAGAAAACTTCACTAAAGTCCGCTTCCTCTCTAGACCTCACTCGTCCATCACTGTCGTAACTATCCTCCATCTCTTATTCTCTCACTTTAACTTCCTCTCTTTCTATCATCGTGTCTCGTTTCCTCCGACAACTTGTTTCTCGCTCTCCTCTGCTCGCTCTTTATTCTCCCTCCCTCGCCGTCCTTGTGTTACTCTCTCTCTCTCTCTGCTTCCCTCTTTCTCTCCGTCTCCCTCGCTTTATCTTTGTGACTCAGTCTTTCCTTCTGTCTCTCTTTCCAGTCCTGACTCACCCTCTCTCTATTTTAATCTCTGTCTGCGTCTGCTTCTCCGCTCTCTCTCTGTTTCCTCTCCTCCGTTTTACCTTGCGCTCTCTCTCTTCTCTCGTCTGTCTGACTCTACTCCCCATCCATCTCTCTCTCTCTGTCTCTCTCTCTCCTTCTCCTCGTCTGTTTCATCCTCGTTTTCCCCTCTCTAAACATCTCTCCTTTAAATATACAGGTATGTCTCAGTAATCTGTCGTCACACCAAATATGGACTCAAATCCTCTCCAGCCTTGATCCATCTCCCTCTGTGTACAACCTGATCGACTTACACAGACACACACACCCACCCACACACCCCCCCCACACACACACACACATTAACTCCTCACATATGTACCCGAATTAGCCTTGATAGCCCGCGGCGACTTCCATCTTAATAAGTGCGTTGTTTATGGGCCTATAAGCAAAATGTTGCTTGCACAGTTCATTACTGCTGAGTGGGGAGGGAACTCCCAGGAGGCAACACACCACACACACACTGCAGACACACACTCACACACACACACACTGCACACACACACACTCTGCTGGCTGCCAAACACTGGTTTCGTTGGTATTTATCCTCCATTAGTCCTCTGTGCACGTCTTTCTTCAATATCAGACGACAAACACAATATTTTGGTGACACTTTTCTACGGAAGCTTCCCCCTTTATAAATGTTTAAGTTACACATGTTTTGTATTAATAGTGAACACATCATTTAATATTAATGACAATTTTTGTGTTTGTGTCGCCTTGAAGTTGCTTTGTTGGAGGAAATCTCCTTCAATGGAGAAACAAAATTTACAAGGTATCAACTAATTAACTATTATTTACAAATACTTTATTGTAACCAAAGTTCTTAACAAGTGTTTCAACTAAAATATAGATTTTATTCTTCATGAAATTATGATTCATCACAACCAAGAGTATAATTGTGGTATAACACCCAGCAACAAAATAATAACACGCAATTGTGTGGTTCTAGGGGACCCGCAGGAGAGTAAGTAGATTTCACAATAAGGTTCCACACCAGTGGTTTTACTGGAATCCACAACAACGTTACACCTGAAGTTAATGACAGCCATTTCCCAATGCATGTTGGTAGTGCTGCTGTGGTTTCATGTGTTATTCCAGCCTCCCAGGCACACATTGGTCTCAGCTCACTTCAGCATGATATGAAAATCAACACACTGTGACATTACACTCACTGAATAAACCTAATACAATATGAGTTTGTGCTTTTATGGCCTGTTTTTAGTTATGCTTTTCATTTTAAAGTGCTACAAGTGTCTCCTGTTAGAAAACAAAAAGGGTGTCTCAGAGCAACGCACCCGGCTTGTGTTCTTATTGTTGCGTCTTCGTTGTGACTTCAGGAGCGATGTTGTGTGACACTTGAACACGTGTCGACACCGGGAGCGAGTCGGGAACCAGATGGTTGTGCGGTGCAGCTCTGATGCTAGCGAGGGTTAATGCTCAAACTGTGTGTGACAGCAGCGTTTCTCCGTGTCGCTCGAGAGTGTGGGAGCAGGCATGCAGAGACAAACGCACAACGCGGACAAAACACACTAAACAAGCGAGTGCACGCTCGTACAGACACACAACGTGACAGCTGTGACATCGCACTGGTTGCTGCCGTCTTTAGTCCCTCTGGAGCAGCACTGATGGAGTTGTGTTGCCGGGACACGAGGGTCAAATGAGTCAAGAGCGACAACGCATGAGACACACGAGGAGGGGATTGTGTCTTTAACATTTGTGCGTCTCTAAAGTGTTGATATCAAGTCACAGATATAAACAGTGGTTTGTCAAAACACAGTGGAAGTCAAAGTCTGAGATGTTATGACACCTTTATGACATCTTTAAAAAACGTAAAACAAAATGATGGAGTATAGGGAACTTGTGTAAAAGTGTCCGTCTGCCAGTCAAATATATCACAAATATTTGCAACACTTTCTATTTCAAAGTAAAAGAACACAAGAGTTTCTGCTCACAGAATCCATTTATTTGTTTTATTAACATTTGTATTGTTATTACCGTGCAGCTGGAAGATGTTCGGCTTCACACCGTGGACTCCTGCCAGTTAGCCGAGTAGAGGGACCTGTTTTATTTGAGTTAATACAGTACACACCAGAAACATCACGTAGTCGCTCAGGAGAACATATCAGAAACACAACAGAGGCGACGCAGCAGACGAGCGATGCAACCGTCACACACTGCACACGCTCTGTAGTGCAGCCCGGGTGTTACAGGGTCAACAGAATCTCCTTCCAATCTCACACACACACACACACACACACACACACACACACACACACACACACACACACACACACACACACACACACTGCAGCTCTAAGTGTTAGAACGGAAATTGAGGAATCGGTTCTTTGCCTTAATACTCAAGAGACAAGAAATAATGACTTTTTTCCATGAAATCCACACATTGTGAATTTTGTTTTCCTCTATAATTTTGTAGATAATTGAATTAAACACCCCAGAGGTGCTATGCTGCCACACAAAACAGAAAGCAAACACACAAAACACACACACACACAGTCTCAGTGTAGACTTGCTATCTCTCAG